>JRHT02000021.1:0-98154 GCA_011800875.2 Suillus brevipes Sb2 | reverse complement strand
TAGTACTGAGAAGAGGAACATACCAGGACGACGTATGTCCCCTTCGTCGCACTTGAGTCGCCAACCTGTGGTGGTCTACGCACTCACTGCTGTTTAGTTCAAGGACGACCACTCTTGAACTTCATGCCCTGGCTGCTGTGTTAGGGTTTCGAACGCATCCTATGGGTATTAGAACAAACTAAGTTCAAGTACTAGTCTTCTGGGGTGTGTCAGACACCACCTGACCTTGAGCCTCCTGTTGAGTCTTTGGAGCCGAACACATTGTAACTCGCCTTACACCTGGCCTAGAACGCATGAGCACTATTAGTTGCGTAGTGTCGGTATGACCGAACGTAGCTGTTACTACTGGCCAGGTAGAGAGCGTCGAAGGACCTCCAGCCCTTTGTTAACTCCGTCATCTTTTGCCCTTTCCGGTCCGTCGTACGCCTACGCACTCTACTGTAGTAGGTTAACGTACCAGTCCACGACACACGAAACCCTGACCAAAAGCCATCTGTGTAACTTACGCACTGCATCCGATTTTGACTCAGCATACTTAAGAAAGCGATCCCGAAGCGGTGGACTATGTCTTTCGCACGCCTTCGCATGGTAGACGCAGGTCTTATGGCGTGCTGGAACAAGGTGATCAAGTTGCCGACGGCGACTTAATGGTGTTGCCTGCGACGTACTTTTCCGTAGGTGACGTTCTCTTCTCTGAAGGGATTGTTGCAGCTTTACCACACCTCTGCTGCGGTCTTCTCGTTGTACGACAAGATCCTTAGAGTTACACCAGACTATCCGTTAGTCACGACTCAACACGACATCGGCAAGCCGTCCCTATCAGGTACTGAATCGTCGTGCTTCTAGCGATGCTTTCTACGTACCCCATGAACCCTCTCAACACTTATCTCGTACTTCCGGAGCAGGTTCAGACTGCTACTACTATCTGGTACGACTGCCTTAGATCAAACTTCCGGTCCCCGCTCTAATGACTCTTTACTCCTAGCTAGTCTCACCGGTTTCCTGTCTCGCGGTGCCATTGCGCTACCTCGAGCTACCTCAGTAGGTCCAGGCTGTCATACGAGACGGTTACCTTAGATAGAGGTTCCGTCTAACGTTCCAGCAACTCTCTACTCCCAGCAAGTCCTACCGGTTATCCCACCTCACTATCGCGTCGGGCTATTTCACGTTAACTGAGTAAGCCTAGGGGTTCCTGCGGTGCGACGACCATGGACTGGGTTTCCGACAATCATTCCAACGACTCTCTCCTTCCTGCTAGTCTTACCGGCCTCCCTGCCTCGTTTTCACGAAGGGCTTACTCATGTTACCTGACTAGGTCCAGTAACTGTGATAGGACGTTGATCTTAGACCAAACGTCCGACTACCATTCCCTCAACTCCCTTCTTCTGATTGATCTTACCGGCCCACGCTACGCACGGACGAGACGGAGGACGGCGAGACGGAGTTCTGCCAGAAGGAGGTAGTAGGGAGAAGAGGACGAGAAAGGCACGTGCGGGAAGAAGAGCCATAGCCTGTCTCACTTCTGCATCTCTTCGTGCATCCCAACTTTAGCAGAACTCGTTCGCACGAGACAGCAGGTTTCTCGAGACGCGGCCATCCAGTATTTTGTTGCCATTGGTCAAGCGAACCCGGACGAAGCAAAGTTACTGAGGTCTGTCGACGCTGAGTCATCTGTCATTACTCAGCGTCTCGCGCATATCCTGCCCTTCACGCAGCTCGCGGACAGCAACGCGACAGTCCATGGGGTAGTCGATGCATTTCAGTCGAAATCACTGGCTCCATCTGGCTTGCCAAATCGAAAACAACCGTTTGGGTCTTCCTTCGCCATGCGTGACGGGCCTTTAATGATCAGGAAGATCATGGAATCTCACTGGCAGGATCCAGAGTTTGCATTCTTATCGGCTTGCCACTTTACCGTGGGTGACGAGTCAAGTCCTGATGAGGCAATTCCCATCTTGCTGCGGCGATACAATTCTCTGGATTTCGCAGTGAAATCGGTTCCATGTGGTCTGTCGACAACGACGTTGCACACCAGGTTGGTTCTGCTTTTTACGACAACATGGTTGATGGTTCAGGGAGAATGGATTGTACACATGCTGTGGCAGCGTTGCATAAGGCTGTGAAGGCATTGCGCATGAAGATCCACGTAATTCACCACAGAGTGCTGCAGCGCGTTTTGTAGCATTCTGTAGCACACTGATGTAATATCTCCGTCTGATGACTAGATTTGTCTGAGCGGTATCTACTTGTGAAGTAGCAATTCGTATGATAATCATATTTGTTGCTGATCTATCACTACCTATCTAAGTCTTGGGCTGTGTTGTGCTCTTTGTACCTAGCCGTGATAATCATCACCTCTGCTAGTGGTGGGCAGTATTCTTCGTAGAGGAATTTTTGCATGTTCCTCCGTGTAACTTTACATATTTGATCGTCTCCCTGCACGCCTGACGTCGAAATAAGTTTGTGCCTGTGTCAGATAGAAGGCAGCGCGACATACAGACAAGTGAGCGGTCAATGATTGCATACAAGCAGGCAAGTGCTTCGTCAACTGCAGCCTCTCCCTTATTCCGTGCCATTCGGATGGCCGTCATGACTTGATCGACGAGCCTAGCATATAGCTCTCGGGCCTTCTGTGGACTAAACTGCTCTTCGTTCAGATCCTGGACCTGATGCTGAGACAACCGTTTTGATTTTTGTAGAGTCAGGGTTGTACACACCTTCATTCGTTGGAACATTCCTGCGCCTGATTCCCTGCCAACAACACAATAGTGGTCCTGCAGCGCAGCGCGGAGAAGACCCTTGAAGGAACCGCCAAGTTCCCTGCGATGACGCAGTCAGTATAAACGGATCATGATGATGGTGGAAGACTTACTAACCTTTGCGTTGTTAAAACAGCTAATGAATAGCGCTCTTGCGCAGGATTGATGATATCGAATGGATGCACAAAGTTACATGCATTGTCGATGTGTGGTGCAATTGTTGTCGTTCGTTGGGCTCGGTTCCCTGCACAGAAACGAGGTTGGCATTCGAGATGTCTCATTCATGGAGAACTGTAGGCTACTTACTGATAATTTGAATTGTTTCATTGGAACGATTTGAGATATCCTTCAATCAAGTCAATAGATTGTAAATCATGCACCATGATGCTTACCACGACGAGTGAATGGAGTTCCGATCCCAGAAATTCGTTGAAAAACCTGTGCCACGCACTTTCTCGATAATTCAGATGAGTAGTTTTACTGCCACGAAACGGCAAACCTTGATGCATCGCCCTCCAACATACCGAGGGTGAGATCCTCGTTGAGATCTGTCGATCGCCATTCACCCTCTCTTTGCATGAGAGTGCGGTAGCTGCGCCATTGATGATTCTCTCCTAGCGTCTTGATGGTGTTGAGACTGCGCTCAGCTGCCTATGAGATGGTCAACATTAACTAGTCATTGCAGACGAGTGTGATGCTCACCTTTTCGGCATCAACCCGAAGAGCTTGTTCCAGTTCATTCAGGTTGTTGTCAACCTTGGCTCCCGAGGTCTTGTGAATCTCGTCCACGGTCTTTTGCTTGAATTAGTACATTCATACAGGCTATGAAATAATAACTCATGGCTTACATCCTTGAGAGCTTCCACCAGTCCTCTTGCTGCATCCTCATAGGCTGTGAGCCTTGAATCTCGTCGCGCAGAAAGAAAATAGCTTTCAATTGATTCCCATAGTAAGTTTGACCTCTGTGTGTGGGCATTGATATCCGAAATTGCTTTTTTGGAACCGAAATTGTGAATGTGACGACACAGTTGCGGAATACCAGTCTAGACTCAGAAAACCATCAATAATAATATTTCAGTTAGTGAGAGGCGAGACAAACATCTTCAATATCAGTAAAAACTACCGGAGCTCGGTGTCGTCTATCCGACACCAAAAGTTGGGCATAGTCCATACTTCCAATGCAGAAAATAGGGAGTGAAGGGGGTTGACAGGCAGAGTCCTAACAGAACAGTTGACTATGGTACATTTCAGAAGTTGATCTACATACTTGCTTGATAGAGAAGTACACTTGACGATAGAGCTCCAGAAAGACTTTTCTTGCCCTAGCAGATCGTTGGTGCTGACAAAATGCTCGCAAGTGAACATCAAGGCAGTGAGTAGGCATACGCACTGCAATATAAGTATCTTTAGCAGCTTTTACGTGTTGCAGTTGACTACCAGTCTGGTCCTTCTGAATCACAAATTATGTCAGACCCCTTCATGCACTTGATGTAAGTGGACATCAAACCATTAATTTGCTCAAGCGTACACGCTCCGACAGTTCCATGCACTCAGGGCCACCACTTGGAGCCACAAGGTAGTTGGCAAAGAGTATGTCAAATTGTTTCTCTTGTTCATCCAGGCTTTCACTGAGATGAAAAATGTCCTATTACATGCATAAGTGTCGCGAAGCTGATGTCAAAAAGTTAATCTAGCTTATGTACTTGGCGCATTTGCTGGATTATCTGGCGTTGGTTTGAATTAAGGTGATGTAGCTGGTCCTCGTTGATTCGTACCTAGTATAAATGAGTGAGGTACACAGTATGAGGGGGAAATGGCGACATACATCAGCTCCTGTGAACAAGATCAACAACGATTCTACGCGACCATCAATAGCTATCATTTGATGCAAACTGCAACATATAGGTACATGGTTCCAGAAAGTTGTTGAGCACTTACAATTTCTCAAAATAATCGTGCATGGCCTACCAAAGGAACTGATAAGTCAAATATGAACCGTAGTCATGTTCAATTGCCTTGACTTACCTGGTCATCAGCCGCACGCTTGATGTCTGCAACTGATAACATAAACATCAGCGGTAAGATTAAGCCTTTCATCTTGCTTCTCACCTAGTATCACTACCTCGACATTTTTGAGGTATTCCTTAGTACGCCTAGTTCTGCCATGAAAATACTATCAGCGCAAAAAAATACATATTGCTAGGGAAAAAAACCTTGTTTTATTGGCATCCCCGAAACCAGGGACATCTACAAGTGTGATCGCACCGGATGCGAGCACCTCGAACGCTCCATAAATACGAACACTAAAACTGAAAGTGAGGAGATCACGTTATCAGTGTTGCTGAGATGTTTACCTGTCTACCAAATGCCAGATATATGGCTCCGGCTGAAGGATCTTAAATGGTCATGATCACCCATGGTTTGAACACTGACGCACTATTTGTTCCTCCGTTGTATAAGAGGTTAAGTACGGGCGGAGCTGTATGTGATTTTAAAAGAGATATAGAGTATAAAATTATTGCGACTTTCCTGCAGCTCTAGACTGTCAAAACCTGTGCCCGTCGTCTCAAAGTTGGTACCAAGTATGGACACCACAGGTTCATGCTCCAGTAGTGTATGTACGTCTTGATGAGGCGGGGGGAATGGTAGTGCACGAAGGCTGCAGCGAGCAATGGTCAATGAAATTCAGCTTGAAGTCGCATGACTTACTGAGGATAAACCTGTACCAGCAGCGACATCAGCACAGCTCACGTTGCGAAGAAAGAATTGGAACATTCCTCCTTGAGTACTTCCCATGCATCCAACACAGGCCTGAAATCATCACGTCCAATCTTCAAAGCACCACTTTCACCACTGACCGTGACAGCGCTGCGTGATGGACATGCATCATGTGACGTGAAAACATAATTTCTGGAGGAACACCTACGCAATATCATCAAGAAGATTGCACAGAGTCTATGGAACATTAGCCCCGGGTATGCCCGTTAGAGAAGGTCACGAAACTCACTTTTTTCCATTCCTCCTTTTTGATGAAGCTAACACTTGCTCTCCAAGTGCAAGGGTGCAAATTTTCATAGATAATTTCGGTCTGAACTGATGTGCACGCGCTACCCGCGCAGCATGCCAAAAGCGTCAGAGTAAACAAGGATAACTAAGTATGGTGAATAAGCTGACCCCTGCGGGTTCAATAGTTCCAATCAGTGAGCGCTCGAGCTTAACGGTAGTAGGTATTAATTTTTACTCACGTCTGCTCGTGTTGACAAGACTGGTGCACCCAATACAGCATTGATGGCTGTACTTTTTCCAGCTCCAGTCCTGCCAATGAACGCAAGTTTTCGGGTACGTGGTGTACAGTTGGCGAGATCATTTGCTTCTGCCTTCCATCCTCGTAGGTCCTTGTCAAAACGGGCCTCTCGTCCTCTTGGACTAACTTTTTCGAGCTCTTGTTCCAACTTCTTATTCATGCGCCATATCAGATCGTAACACGACTGTGCGTCTTGTGGCAATGTCAGGTACATCCCGGCGCGGACTCCAACTTTCGACTTGTCGTGCACTTCAACTTGTCCCTCCATAGGTCAGTGATCACTAGCCACTCAGACAGACACAGGGTTTGTTGAAGCTTGAAGGGTTGGGGGAGTCAGAAGTTTATATTCTTATCAATCACAGTGCCTCGAACCGAGCTGATCAAATCTGATTCATCAGCACTTCTAGCATGAACCCTCCGACCTGTTTGCAACGAGGTGTGGAATTTCAAACTAACCGGCTCGCAACTTCCGCAACCATGATGTCGAAGAATCGATGGGTGTGATTTTATTGATATAGTAACACGTCGCGGTTTCGCGAAGCAGCTGCGTTTTTCCATCGGTGCGAGTTTTGTTGACAAGGTGCTCATGGACTTCTTCTCATCAAGGCTTCCTGTACTCATCTCAAAAGTATCATAAAAACATATATCGTTTGCTAATCATGAACGCAGGGAACATTGTGCAGGGAGTCAGTTCCATCCGGCATCATCGTTTTTGTCGGTGTTACCTGCAACAGTCTTGGACAATGCTGGCCTCATTTCAACACGATCCGTACTCATGGCGGTCGAGAACACACAAAAGCCAGTTCGGGAGAAGGATGTATCTGCAGAATGCAAGGCACCAGTATGTGAAAAGCAGAGAAGAACACCTCATACGGGAGACGAAGAGCACCGCCTTACATCCTATACCCGCACTGTCAAGATTTTCGAAGGATACACGTCGGGGTACGCGATTTTGAACGATGGTGGGCGGACGAACGTTGTCCATGTCCTCCATCAATCCTCGGCCCATGTATCTCCTTCGTACGCGATACTCAAGGACGACTATCTTGAGGATATCATCCGATCTCATTGGCAGAATCTCGAATTTGGTTTCGTATCGCTTTGACACGCTACCGTGGGCGATGAGCCGAGCCCCAACGAGATCCACTTTGCTGCGGCAATGCAACTCTCTGGATTTATGATAGGCTCTGTATGGTCTGTCGACGCCACGTTGGTCGAGGGAGATTGTATTGCACACGCGCCGCAGTGGCATTGCATCAAGCTATAAAGACAGTGCGACAGAAGATTCCTTTAGAACATTAACTATTCGGATCTGGGTGGTCAATATAACTTTTTAACGGATATTGAGATGCCAGACACTCATGGAGCGTGATTGAGATCATACTAGAATTATATTCTGTTGCAATGAAACTATTTACAATGCGCAGTCCACGAGATAGTCATGATTGTTTCTGGGATGTTCTTCAGACAACCTTATTCTTCCTCAGAGTCGCTGGAATCTGCATCCTGCTGTGCAAGGAATCAAAAACCACGCAATGGGCCAGTTAGATGCAATAACTCACGTGGATGTATATCGGCACCTCTGTGCCATCCTCTTGTAGAGGTGCCCACGGGACGGGAGGAGGAACCCACCTAGCATGTCCTTCGATTAGCCAAAACTTCAGCCTGACGGCAGCAACGAGTGTGCTTACAACTGTTCGCCTGTGCGTTCTGGGGATGGCGACGACCGCCTGTTACGGGGGTGCCTGACATGCAAAAGCTCATACAGAGGGGTGAAGCAATGCTCTGTCTTGCATCCGTGGCGTGCTAATCCAGTTTGTGTGTCACTCCACCATCTCATCGAAGCCTTTGCTTCAAGAGTGCCCACGGGCGCTACAACGGGAGCAGAAGCCAGAAGAGCCATAGTGATCTTTTCGCCGCCTACACCCGTGTCAGTGATGATTTTCTTTGCGATGGGATAATTCACTCACTTGTATCTGAGAGGTACAAGGAGAACGCAGGACAATAAAACACCTTCGTCACGAGATGCATAGTCTGAAGGAATTTAATGCTCGCGAGCTTCCCAAGAGCGTCTGGCGTGATATGTTTCATGCGAGGGTTATTCATCAGCAAGACGGCGCCAGTGGTCCCTTTCTTGACCTGCCAAGTCCCTTTGATACTTGCTGCGGCGATACCGGGCACGCCTCTGGTGGAAATGATCGGAACGCGATATTAGTATCAAGATAAGAGGATCGAATGCTAGGGAGTTGGGAACTCACGCATGAGATTCGACGTTCATGTCGACACGTTTCACGTTTTTAGACCAAGTGGTGAATTCAGACTCGTCCGGACAATCTTTGGCATGATGCTCATCAGAGTCAGGGTCGATTCCTGCATCTATGAGAAAATGCTTGAATTTATCCGAGTAGATGTTGCCCTCGACGGCCAAGTTCCCCGTGGCTTTGTCGATCCTTCCGTACGACCCAACCTGCTCGAGATTAACATGGAAAGGATGGGTATCTAAGCCCCAATAGCACGCACCTGAATTTCTGAGGGCGGATCCCAGTTGGCATACTTTCCAGTTCGATCGAATATGAGTTCGATGAACTTGCGTTGCGCATGCGAGTTGGGTTGTGTGTTCCAGGACCACATGGGCATAACAAGTATATTTTGACAATGAACCGCGCGAACTGGAGGTATATATAAAGGATACTCAGAAGGCAGTGTGCTTCTGTATCAAGGCTGTATGCTGCTGTGCGACCTTGTGCGACCATGACTCACAGACACTGGCGTCAAAACTTGCTGATCTTACCACGACACCGTGACAACACGGATCTCCGAGTCTAATATTGCGTTATAAGGACAATAGATCTGTTTAAATATCATCAGTCCGCACGAGAGTTTCCTGTCTATCCGTGTGCAATGTTTAATATTATGGCGATGAGCAACGATCTGCTTCGGTGAGGTACTATCATGCATGCATATGAGGCGATGGAGAGGTACTGAAAGCTGGCACACGCCTGTGCATGACCTGCCTAATCTGAACCGGGCTGTTTTGGAAGCGTCTCCCTAACCAGTACTACAAGTGTCTTGGCTGGTCCCTGCTTCATCGCCTTTCACTACCACGATGCAATTCTGTGCCTCGAGGCGGGGAGGGTTCTGGCCCAAGATATGAGATCCAACCAAGGTGGCTACTTTACGCAGTCGCAATTTGAGAACATGGTTTTTACGATCTCCCAATAACGGTAGGTTCAAGTTGTCACTCAAATCGAGTCTAATGAGAGGCGCATTACAGACATAAATTTAAGATAGTGACGCACATACTTACAACAGATGAGCAGAATATTGCGCAGGACCTCGAACTAAGGCCCAAGACTCAAAGTCACGGTGGTGTAGTAGATAACAGGAAGAGGACTGGGATGCAGCACGGAACTGCTCTGCCTCTTGTTTGCATCCAACCCGAATTTTTATCAGGCAACTAGGAGAATCTTCGCGGTCAGTGGCCCGTTTGAGTGTCGATATATTGGTCGAGGGCGCGGGTCGAAAACGGATGAAATATGTGCATGAAGTGCTAGTGAAGTCGTGGGACCGTACTCCCGACTTCCCACAGTAAGTGGGGACTGAGGCAATTTGTTATGTAATCAACACTGTTTACCATTGTTGAGATTTCGTTCCAGTACGACGTTTTGATCAGTCAATCTCATCGCAATGCTTGTGGATCGCTTGATTTCAATGTGCGCATCTCAAAGTATGGAAGCCTAGGTAACTATCATTGCCATTTCTTTCGTTATCGGACGATTGTTGGTAGTTTCGATGTCCGAACTCCAGAACCGAAGGTGGGAACTGGCGACCTTACGATAACTTATGTAATCACATGAAAAGGTGAGCCTCGGCGCGGAGTCACCGCTTCGAGCATCTTCAATTCATCAGGAAAAGTGCTCATTACAACTTTTTTGTACCCTCGTCACGTATACCATCAAGAGAGATCATTGACTGGTTTGGAAGGCTGCAGCGCTGCAATTTAGACGCATGTGTTCAATGATAAGAGCCTCATGTCTGGGGCGTCTAACAAAATGAGACACGAGGAAGGTCAATATTATGACGTAAGTCCGCATAAAACCCCCCATTTTATGAACCCTCTGCAGCCTAGTGCTTGCAGACGCCCTCAAGAGGCTCCACGGTGCCTCCACCAAGTCTACCTTAATCATACCCACAGGATCAAACTTTTGTCGAATGGCGCAGCTCGTCCCAAGCACCATTCCAGTTCGAGTGTTTGAAGCTCATAAAACATGTGTATCCGCAATCGCAGTATTACCTGATGGACGGCGCATGGTTACAAGCTCAGCTTATCGGCATGCGCTTCGTTTGTGGGACTTGAAGGAGGGTGTTGTATTGAAGAAAATGGTGGGGCATAGTGCCAGTGTGGTATCATTGGCGGTATCACGAGATGGGCGATTAATAGCAAGCGGTGATGAAAACGGAGAGCTCATTGTTTGGCATGGAGACACTGGGGATTCTCTCGCCCCAGCTATCAAAGCCCACACTGATGGGATCAATTCTCTGGATTTTTCTCCAGATGGCTCAATGCTGGCAAGTGGGTGTGACGAAACGGCGAAGCTGTGGAACACAACTACGTGGCAGCCATCAGGAAAACCGATCAACTGTGGTGCAGTTATCAACTGCATTCGGTATTCGCCATCCAGCGAACTTCTTGCGATTGCAACAGACTGCGATATCCAGGTTCATGATTTAAGCACGCGGGTCTGTGTCGCAAAATTCAGTGGCCATGCAGTGAACGATTCAACATACAACTACTCTCTCGCATGGATGCCCGATACTACACGCCTTCTCTCAGCGGGCTTTGGTGATGATGATGATCACACCATACGGGTGTGGGATTCATCGACCTGGGAGCAGGTTGGTAATCTATCGACAGGCCATACTGCCGACATCAACTCCATTGCTGTCGATGCTTCTGGCACGCTCCTTGCATCTGCATCTAGTGATACATATGTACGCCTCTTGCGTTTCTCGGATCCACCCATGAAGCACTCTAGCGAGGTACGCTGTGTCGCCTTCTCCGTAGATGGCAGGCACATCCTTAGCGGAGGTGAAGATATGAAGATCTCAGAGTGGGAACTACCTAAGGGACTATCGCTAGTATGTGCCCGGTGGTTTCTCATCCTTGGTTGTCTTATCTCATAGATTTGATGAACAGGCTCAAGGCTCTGACTTCAAGGCATGTATCCACCTTTGACTCTTATCGTACAACACGAACATCCTTCATGTAGATCCTCGTTATGAACGCGACAGCTCGTAATGCATGTATAACTGGGGACCTGCCTACTGCTATACAGTTTTTCACTCAACAGATCGACGCCGATCCCGACGATTTTGATTCATATGCCAAGCGTTCGTTCGTCATGGCGAGACAGTTTGCCTGGGACGACGCGCTTCAGGATGCAACCAAGGTAAGATATGCTGACCCATCACGCCCACTGAATATAGGCTGACTTGGTGACATAGTCGGTCAGCATTGAGCCCTCCTTGATGGGCTATATCTCCAAGGGTCTTGCGCTCTGTGGAAAACAGCAGGTGCTTGACGCGATGGCAGCATTTGACCTCGCGTTCACGTTCACGAACGCAGACCCAAAGACGACTCATTTCCTTTTCTTGATCAAGGTTGGTAATTTTCGAATCATACTCTACACTTCATCATTAATTTTCAGGCCATCGCGTCGTTCAATGCCAATGCCTGTGAACGGACGGTGCTGCCCGTCCAAGAGCTAGCCGCTCGTCCCAATGCCGATTCTCTCGCTTGTCGTGTCGTGGAAGTGAGTACGATACATTCTGTCAAGACCATGTTCGTGTGCTCATGCACTTTGTATACTAGGCGTACATGCGAGTCCAACTTGGGACAATTGCCATGGATAACGGCCTTCACCGAGAAGCTGCTGGCCACTTCACTGCCGCCGTGAATGCTGGCATTTTCTTTTCAAAATTGGACGTTCATTCTACATACGAGGACTTTGTCGTGGTATGTTGATATGATATGATAATGTATTTCATGCTCAACTGCGTGCTTGTGCAGCTTTTTGGTTGGGACCTCAAGTCCTTGTGGCAAACTGCAAACCAACAACGCTGCCACGCACTCGTCCGATCAGGTAAAGTCGGGGCTGCCTTCGAAGCGTACCGATACATGATGGAAGTGAGCGATGAGCCCACAAAGGCCATCTTCCGTGCTTGGGTTCCTGGCAAGTTTTCTTCAGTGCCGCTCGTGCTATGATTCTCACTCGTGCTTCCCTCAGCTCTCGATGAAGAATGAACTAAATGCCTACGGATGTTGCCCTTGCAGCAAGCGCCGATCTCATTTGAACTCATACATGTATACTATACACATCACTCTTTGTGCTACAGCTCATGAAAAGTGTTATATTGCGTGATCATATCACCATCACAGTGCCACACTAAAACCACTTGGCAGACCCACCAGGTCAAAACAGGTTAGGTCTAGACTTTGAGCATCCGGACCGCAGTTGTGTAAATCTAGGTGGAAGGGGGCGCCTCGTGTACGCCACCCCAGCCTCGCAGTGACTTCGTGGCTTGCCTTCGAGTCGATACGGTCGCGTAATTCATCACTGACTCAGCTCGCCGCTCTTTATTTGGGTCAGGTTTTGCGTTACTACGTCACGGTGGCGATCTTGACTTGCCACTGCCAGCCGTTTGATTTCGAAACAGATTCCAGTGGCACTTGGAGACATCCTATCCTATCCTATCCTATCCTATCCGAAGTTCTGAACAGGATGAGACCATCTAGTCCTATCGAGCCGCACCGCGCTCAGGTTGCCCCCTGGCCCTTCTGATCGATCCCCGTGATCGTACAGCCCGAGAGTGAAGACATCGTATCGACTTGGTGCTCAATGACACGAGGCATTCCCCGACTACTAGTAATCATTGATATCATAATATCATTCCTAGGCTAATACCTTAACCCAGGCAGGCGTATCTGAGAAGTCGGAGCATCGGAAACACCCCGGCGCCTCAGCTAACAAAGATCGGCAGAGTCGAGCTCTCTTTAAACTCACTTGTATTCATGTATACAAGGCTCTGGTACCCTCTCCATCCAGCCGCCTCAATGCAAAAATGGTCGCCTAGATGTAGGTCTCGAGTCCCGTCTCGAGTCGCTCGCCCCAATTGGAATTTATGAAGAGAAGCTACTTGAGTGGGGGTCGAATCCCCCGCTGGTCCTCTTTGGCACAAATATACAAAGGGTGACACGAGTCCACCATTGTTTGAGCTACGAATCAATCGAATTTTTGTCCTCGGACTGATCGTTAACGGGGCGTTAAACTATTGCGGTCACGACTACAGAGCAGAAGAGGTCCGTGTTCCTCATGATCAAGGCGACCACTGATGACGGCTCACTTCCTAATCATCTAGGAATTATACCTGTTGCCAATATGGAACGCAATCGAAACACAATATTCGATGGTGTCATAACGTCATGCACTATGTTTGTCACTTTAAATGATCAACCAGAGGAAGCAACAGATGCGAAAAACTTGTTCACTACTAGCGCTCTCGATCGATCTTCTCGAAAATGGCACGTCTGTCACGGTGGCGTAGGTTTGATAATCGACCTCTCAACAAGAACGATACACTGTTTCATTTGCCAAGCAGCGCTTAGAAGCTTGCAACACTACGTTGGTATCTAAGCGCCAGTATACAGCCACAGATACTATAACTCTCCTATACCGGGTAAATCTCTGTGGATAATGGACAGGTCGTATTTGCGGAACTCGCCTGCGCAAGGATTGGCATGACCAGATACATTGTTATTAATGTTCAGTCTCTGTTCATTGAAAAGTCGCGAAAACCCTGGTGCGAATCGTGTTTCCGCCAGCCATTTCAGACGCGCGCGAATTCGTCAAAGATGAAATGCCTTGTAAATATAAATATTGTGGTAAGACTATAAATACTGATCGCGTTCGTATACCAGATACATTTGTGGACCCAACTCACTGTACAAAGTGGTACTGTACATATTATACATGGAGTCAGTGTCAAAGTTCTGTGGTGTCGCGTAGTCAGACGTATTAAAGATCGATAGCACAGATATACACAGGTAAAAGAGTGTGTATAGAAGCAAGCGAGTAAAGTGAGACTAGCAATGTAGATAATAAAGTTGTCCTTGATATGTAACGTTGGTTTGACCCGATTCACTGCGACACAGGACTGGCGCTGTCGGCGTTGCGGGGATCACTGTAGGGATATGGAGCTAGCCTTATTGATTCCTCGGTCAGTGACTTGCCATCTGCCACTGACCTGCTGCCGACCCCAAAAGCCTGTGCAAAATTCATCTTCTTGCTTGAGTGAGTTGACGGGGTGCCACGGGCGTAGTTAAAGAAGAACTTCAATGAGCCACCGATTTCGGTGACAAAGTCCCCTAGTAGTGTGTTGGGCAATAATTCAGGAAGACATAATAGACTGCCGCTTACAGTAATTGACGCTAATACTTATCAGCAATTGGAATATTCAGTCATTGTAATAAGACGCACCTGTCCCACAATGGACGCCATATGCTTGTCTTCTTGTTTCCTGCCACCCTGTATTCATTGGATGTGTATGCCCACATCATCAATATTGAGAAGAAAACCATCTGTCGCATGATAAGTTGGCACGAGGTTCCCGCATTGTAACTAGGAGGTGGCGACTGACCTCAACGCAAATGGCCAGGGCATTAAGACCATCTGCGATATTAGCCGCAGTCCAGTATTGAGTGGCTTCAGCGTTCATGTCAGCCATAAGTAAATCAGGGTTCTGAAAGAACATACCTTTGATAACGCGGCCTTCTAGTGCGCTAAACTATAAATGACTCGGGCGTGAAGAGCTAACAACTACAAGGGCGAGAAAAACTCACGACAAAGGACTGATAGAAAGTGAACATCACGATGAGCTTGATGGAGAGAAATTTAGCCAGTGGTCGTCGCCCTGTCAGTTCCTCCTTGGTGAGTCCGTAAAACAGCAAAAGGCCATAGAGTGCCACACTAATCATGCGACAATATTTTAAGGGTCAGATCACCATCACATCTAGGTTGGACATACCTAATACTGACGAAATCAACAGCCTCGAGGTAGACATTGGCAAAATATATGCTGTACGGGCCGGACTCGCAAAGGACGTTGTATATTTGACAGATGATCCCGGCGATAGATACGGCTGCTGTAGCGTGAGATATCTATCTGTATATGGACTGATTCGACCTCACCTGGTCGGATGATAACGTATTGTAAAACTGACCACTAAACCAAGAATTGATATTTGTCAAAGCACCCAGTAGCCGACTTACCTTGAGGGTATACATGAAGTAAGGCTGAAGGATTTTATGAGAAAAAGATTCCCAAGCGTCAGCAACAGCATACCTTTGTTGGTCGGTATCTCCAACAGCAAAACTATGGGCGAGATTAACGTGTAGTTGTAACGAATCTCAAGTGAAATACGCACAGGAATCGGTAATGGCCTTTTATCCTTTCGTTCGATTGCCTTTGTGGCATCACGGCCTGCGGCTGTTGCTGCCACGAATTCGATAAGAAGTAATCTGTCAGGGACAACAAGTAAGCAAGGCGTCCCTGCAATCAAAAATAAACCACAGACAAGAATGCGCTCAAGGTAACAGCCTGATGAAATGCTAATGAGACAACAGAAAAAGTACATGATAATCAATCACCTCGTATGCTAAAAGGATTGGGGTACTGTCAACTCAGAATATGACAGTTGTCACGACAACTTACCGACTTCAATGAGCGCGTAGTATGTGTAACTCCGGAAATATCGATAGGAAAAGAACGAAATTACTGCATATACTGGTGGCATGTACAAGATTCGCAGACTGAAAGTAAAATAAGGCATAAAGAAATGCTCTCAAGAAAGAAGCGATATACGCACATTTGACGCTGCTCGTTTGGTTTGGTATAGTTTCTGATGTAACGAATTGGAATCGAAAGATGCGTTCAACATTCATGGCGCCTTACCGACAATGCCGCAAGACTGAAATCACTGAAATAAGAACTGTCTGGGTGGTGTGAATGGTAAACAACTTTGAACAGATATGAACTGGTGAAGATGAACACACTAGCACAGTACATCCTCCTGCTATCGCCCATCCTATTCGATGTTCGTCCCAGTTCAAATTTCCTGAGTTCCAGAAACTAGATTGGTCCACGGCTATCGTGTTGTCAGACGGGCAAGTCGGCGCCATAACAAGTTGTGGTGAAAAAACCCTGTTCCACTGGGATATTACAACGGCGGGTATACTTATGAGAGGAAGCTAGACCAGCAGCTAAGGTGGAAGAGATGGGCCGTGGCGGAAATGGACTACAATTAAAATGGATCGCTTGGTTGTCCGAAGCAATGCATATTTGCGTAAGTTTATGACACAGCCGAAGTTGTTCTTGTTTCATCGTTTTTGTCTTCTGAAGCTATACTAGAGCGCGCGATGGGCTGATCAGGTCGAGACTCTATTTCCAGGTTGCTTCTAGCAGCGTCTGAACTTCCGAAGACTTCAATTGGCGCTTATGGCTCACTTCTGTTCGGTTTTTAAAATTGCGGACAGGCGCTACTACCTGTTGATCGTACTTTCAAAAGGCCATGCCTCACTCAGGACCCACTCAGTTGAAACGTTGACATGCTGAGCACAGGTGTCGGAGAGCATTTGTGGTACAGCCTTAATTTCATATGTTACATCTCATACGTCGTGGCATGTGTACATGTGCATTCTGGGGGCGCGCTCGGTCTAACAACACCATCACAGCCATCGTCCTGCTGCTGCTTCCAAACACAAACCACAAGGCGCGCGGGGTTTACTTCTTCTTCGGGACCTTGGCTTTTGCCTTGGCGGCAGGAGCCTCCGTGGCAGGAGGTTTGGCGCCTTTATTCTGTAAGATTGACAAATTTTATTAATGTGAATAATCATTGGATAGGTCACACACTGGTGCAGGGGCACCCTTGGCTGGCGGGCTCGGTACAGGTGCTCCGGAAGCAGCACCACCGGTGGTGGGAGCGCCTGTGCATTATCAGTGATCCCAGCGAAATAACGGAAGGTTGTAAAAAATCAAAATGCCCATCAGACGCCACCCAAACAGAGACGACGGACAGGCATACCAGTCTTAACAGCCTTCTTTGCAGCGGCCATCGTGTATTATTTGCACGAGAGAAGAATTATGAGCGAGGGCGTTGTAGTGGTTGTGGTAGTCGAAGGGAGTACAGGCAGACAATCTTTTATAGCTCTCGCGCAGCCCTGCCCTCACCTTCGGCAGAGTTCGTACCGTTTCTCCCTGTAGAGCGCAAATTGCCCAGCTGTATTCGGTTCCGGAACTATCGATGGACTCCAAGATGAGTTTGGACTGTGTCGTTCAGGATGTTTTCGCGCCATTTACGCTCGCGATCTGTTTGTGGCAGTTCCAATGATCTCTACTGGGGAGAAGATACTGCGGAAATGAAGCCAGCAGAGCTTATCCTCCCAACCAACTCCTTGCCCCTTATCTGGGTGCTATGCACGTTGAAATTTACTCTATTTCATCACAAGCTCTCCAGTTTAGCTATCGATCTGAATCCTGAAACGGATGGTTCACCTTGTGACAGTCCACACCTGTACCAAATTTCATTCTTAATCACTCCTCTACATCCCCGCCAATCGCGTCCCAGCACGGGCGCTTGCACCCTTTGTATATTCATTTCGGTGGAAGTGACCTTCCCTGTGACCTTGCTTCTTGCCCGAGCTATCTACGTGGGCTAGGATTGCGCCATTTTGGCTACCAGCTTTCGATGGCGGAAAAGACCCGAGACATAATCACCTGTGAACTCAGCTCTTAACAATAATTCAAAACGCTCATAAACATGTTATCCTCACAACACGATCATGCTATCCTTGCTACTCCCACCTGGAAAAAACCTTCACGACAAATCACTGGCACGAACGCAGGCCCTCGGTGTAAGTACCCATTGTGTTCAGTTAAGAATATTCTAGGCTTGACATACGGGGAATACTAGATAATTAAGTTATAAGTTCACCGCAGGGGAAACCCCCTTCATGGAATCTGGACCGTCCAACGAGCTTATCGATATGATCAGCTCAAATAGGTAGTGCAGCTACTTCTCTCACCGAGACCATGAATTCAATTGATATATCACGCTTTCCCAACAAAACACTATGAGATAAGAGTGCCATCTGCTCTCACCACGTCTTCGGTGACTTGAACAGGGTGCCTCTTTCTCCATTCCTCTAGCCCCTTTTCTAGAATTTGGTCATCAAGACCGTTTGGGACAAGGGTGAACGTCACGCCTGGTGTACTTGACGTTAGTCTAAAATCGTTTCATGAGTTCGTAAGTTCACGTACCAAGTTCCTCTACTTCCTGGTTCCTCCATTCGTCGTCGAAGAACAGCTACCCAGACGTACATGACAGCGACCTTTATGCGCAACGTTCACTTACCATCTCGTCATAGGATATCCCAGTCTTCTCATGAAGTTTCTTGAAATGTCTAATCTTGGAAGATGGGTAAATCTCCAGCTGGTCAAAAAACTTGATTGCGGGAATTGGTTTCATGTCACTGTCGCTACCACTCCTCGGGGGTATAAGTATGAGATCCAAAGCTTCACGAGCTCTCCAGCACAACATGTTAGTGCAGAGCTATTACTTGTCGTAGTGGAAACGTGCAGATCACTCACAATAACGGTGTATCTGTCCGTGAGCATGCGGCGATCGTCACGCCTGCTGCTTGTAGGGTATGCATGATCTGTGGCACATCCCTGTAGAAGGCTATTGTCTTGGGCTTGCGCTGGCTATCGATGACTTTGCCGGTGACGTGGTGTCGCCTCAATGGAGGGTGTACATGAGTGTCGATCCAGAAATCCCAAAGCGTATAGCTACATGGTATTCGATCAGTCATGCAATCTATACTCGATAGGAGGCGTCCTTTACTCTAGATCAAAGGCAATCAGTTTTGGTAGTCTGGTCGTCATTTACTAGTTACTGGTAGGAGTTGACCGTAACGGACCTCGCAGCCTGGACTATAAGCATCGCCTCATTTTCCCAGGCTCTCAAACACATCAACGACGATCAAACATTCTACCTCGATGGTCGTCGGAGTCGATGATTCAACGAAATCAGATCTTCAATCAATCTTCCTGGTCCCGGAGGTTGCCTGGAGGCCCGGGTTTCAATGCGAGCATGCGGTGCTACATGTATGAGCGCTGAAACCTCCCCTTCCATAGCTTTGCGGCGGGTTTCGGAGTGTACGGTAGCGCGGAAGACTTTCGACTGAGATGGTTTTGGCAGCATGCACCTACGAGTGTTATCTATCTATCAGGAAGATTCAGCAGCTTTGTTTTTCGGGTCATCAAAATTCATTGTACGTATTGTGAACTTTGGTAACTTGATTCAAAGTGGCTTCAAAACCTAATGTGTGTGACCTTCTATCTCTTCCATTCCAGTCATGCCAGCAGTGTTGATGCGGCTATAACCTTTTCAGTCGTACTGGTCGGACCAGGATCAAACTATCGTGGGTGCTACCATGATCTGCGGCCCTGCATAGCCACAACGTCGCACTCAAACCTGCTGCGATTGAAGATTTCACCAAAAACATTTATCATCAGAAATTCTGAATAATTGAAACTTCTCTGTTCCAATGGTTAAACATTCGTGAGTGAGATCTCAGGTCCCATAGGTGTTATCCAAACTACAGTCAGATTGGGCTCAGGGGCCAACTTCACGCTGAAAAAGTGGCATTTACGGAACCAAGGAAGTTCAAACGAAGTAATTGTGAAGCGATATTCATCAAGCAGGCAGACTTGGAGTTTACGAGATTGACAACCGTCTGATGGGCTCGTCCCACGATCGATAACACCTGGGCCACTGAGCTAACGATCTTGACCCCCATCCACTCAGTATCCACACAAGTAGTCAGACATGCTGCATTCCTTGTCATTTAGACATTGCTTTTGGGTGACAAGGGCTTGCTCGAATCGTCGAATGCTCTCAACTCTACCTGCATCTAATTTGTCAGGCTGCCTACCCACGATGCACTCGTCAGCCGTATCAAAGCTCGCGTTCTTCAATTCTGTAACCGGTGACGGTAGCAAGATACCAGATTATAGAGTTCTCGATGCGTTTGGTGCTCCAATAGAAGGCGCTGAAGTCCCTGAGGTATGTGTTGCACCCTTCCATCTTTAAACGGATTCTGTGATGTTAAGTTCACCCAGATCAGTGAACAGTTTGCGCGGCGATTGTGGGTTGGTTTCGCAATAACTTGAAATTGAATCTTATTGGGTCTTGAGATATGAAAATATGCAGTTACTTTCCACGTTGGATGATATACTTTGCAGTGCCCAACGCCAAGGCAGGATACCCTTCTATGTACGTGGACAAGAACATTCCTTAAATATTTCCTTACATAGCTCAAATCTAGGCGGCTTCCGTAAGACAATCAATTGGTCGTGCAGGATGAATGCTAGTCGCTGACCCTCATATCTCTTAAGTATGGAGAAGAGGCTACTGTGATTGGCTCTGCTGCTGCACTTGCTGATGATGACGAGTGAGTTTCTTGGACCCGTAGTCTTGTTTGAGTCACAATGAGATACTTTTGTTTCCAGAGTGTTATGTCGGACTAATTTCTGCGTTATTTATGTTTTGCTAATTCTGCCACAGCACAGTACCGCGAAACGGGGGTGCTTTTGTGGCGTGGCTTCACTCTCGATGGCATCATGGCGCAAGTCTTCGGAAACCACGAAGATTCTTGTAAAGGCCGCCAGATAGCTGTGGTATGTCATCTTATATTTTCCCTTTCGAAGCTTTGCTCAGTATCTTCTGATACTCTCTCAGCATTACGGATCCAAGCAGCATCATTTCCACGCCGTATCTTCTCCGCTCGCAACTCAAATACCACAAGCTGCTGGAGTTGGATTTGCACTTAAACGTGACCCAGCGAGACGCTCCAAAAATATAGCCTGTGTGTTTTTCGGGGAAGGCGCAGCGTCAGAGGGGGACTTCCATGCTGGAATGCTCCTTGCTTCGACAGTGCCTTCACCAACGTTGTTTCTGGCAAGAAACAACGGTTTTGCTATCAGCACCCCGAACTCCCAACAATTTTACGGCGATGGTATTAGCGCAAGAGGCCCAGGTAACTTGGCCACACATTGTGCATTTGTGCGAACAGTAATCAAAGATCACTCGCAGGCTATGGTGTGGAAACGGTTCGTGTAGACGGAAACGACGTACTCGCGGTAATGAACGCTGTCATGGAGGCGCGAAGGCTGTGCTTGGAAGGTGGTCGGGCAGTTCTAGTGGAGATGATGACTTACAGGGTTGGCCATCACTCGACGTCGGACGACTCATATGCCTATAGGGAGCGCCAGGAAGTTGAAGATAGAAAAAGGAATGACAACCCCATCATGCGATTCCGCCTATTCATGGAATCCCAGGGATGGTGGAACGAGTCGGATGAGCAGGAGCTCTTGTTCCGTCTGAGACGTGATGTGATAAAGGCATTAAAGCGCGCAGAAACTGTCAAAAAGCCTGGCCTGGAGGACATGTTCACTGACGTATATGCGGAAGAGCCCTGGAATATAGTGAGTCAATGAATTATTCAGTGACGCGTACTCATAGAATACAGAGGGAACAGCGGGAGGAGCTAATGGCACTGCTCAAGAAATATGGACAAGTGTGGGAGCCATGGCAAAATGAACTCGGGACCTTCAAGAACGGAGGATAGAATCCTTTGGATTGACGATCGACAGCACACGCCGACTTCGATAAATCTGCAACCATGTAACAGACATCTAGGTGTGAGATCAATAAAAAATTGGGTCAAATATCACAACAACAAGATGATGATCGGCTATCGACATTAAATTGAGCTCCAAACCGACAATCACAAGTAGGTAATCAGTCGAAGGCTGCCAGTCCAGCGGCGTGCCGTGACCAAGTGAGTACAAGGTCCTAATCACTATCGCCGGGGACCAGAACAGGTAACTTTAAAAACAATGGGAAGAGGCGATGCCGTGGGTATGCAGGGAATAGATACGCAATAAGAACCAATAATGGAGCGCACGAATCGATAAAGATTCTGGAAGTGGAAAAGGGTAATCAGAATAGGTAACGGAACACTGTAAAAAGTACAGAAGCGTCATAATACCGGAACTTGAAGTTTGAAACGCGATAGACCAGAAAGAGCGACATCGTTATCTTACGTAAAGCTACACTATCAGACCAGAGATCTGCAGGATCAGGTAGCGGTGCCAGCGTAAGGATCATCGTACGCTTGAGTGTAACGGTTGTTTTGCTCGGCCCCCTCTTGGGTAGAGAGGCTGGGAGTGTACAGCGTCCGCATACCGTTACCGTTGTAGCTGGCTGCTGGGCTAGGGAATGCCAAGGAACCGGTAGGGGGAGGGGACTTCATTTTCCGTTCGGCATAGGCGCGGAGCATTTCGTCGGGAGACATGACATTGGCAGGCATGGGCATCATGCCAAGACCTGATTCCGGGGCAGGATGTACTGGGGCAGGAGGAAGAGGTATGTCAACAGTCTGCTGTTCCTGGGGCAACAAGTAATCATCTCCACCAGCTTCATTTCCTGTGCGCATCACTATTTCAAAAATCAGCTTTCAAGTATATAGGAAGCAACTATAAAAAACCTACTGCTTAGGGACGGCCAAACTTCGTCCATGCTGGGACGCGCCTCCGATGCCCCACTGAGAGACATGCGGGCACGAATATCATCCGGAGTGAGAGTAAAAGGTCCCCTGGTCTGTGTGGGAGAGAGGTCTACCGTCTCTTCCTTGTCATCATTGGAAGGAAGAGGAGGCACAATGCCAGTATGGAAGGCACGACTGATTCCGACAGTGCGGCGAGACTCTATTGATGGACGAACGTCTGTAGCGAATGATACTCGTGATACCCGCTCGCCTAAGGTAGTCTGAGAACGTAAGCCGGGACGTAATTGAGACATCCTTGGTACGTCCAAGCTGACTTTGTCTGATACAGAAGGAGTGCCTTCGACAGCAGCAGTGCTGATGGGACGGATTGGACCAAAGGAAAACGATGAGTTGCGATTTCCTCCACCTGAAACTGCTATGCTGTTACGAATAGCTGCCGAAGCGCCAGCAGCAGACATGGACCTCCAGTCCACTGATATTGTAGACATACGCTTGTCGATAGCCTCGCTGAAGCGTCTGCTCTTTTCCTTGGCTTTGGCGCGACTTAATTTGAAGTAGACAGCTATGCCCAATCCGATAAAAATCAGCGGCACGAGGACACCGGCAGCGATCTTGCCGCTGGAGGAAGAGCTGGAAGAGAAGTTTCCGACATAGGTGACACCGTCAGGAGAACTAAGATCGGCGCTGGCTGGGGTAGAGCCGTCGGATGGTGCAGTATATGTAGCAGTAAATACAGGGCCCGCGGGAAAGGGGCTAAGGAATGGTTGCGTGTTGGAGGTGACGATGGAAAGCTGCAGGTTGACCGTGGAGGTGTCATTCCACCACTTGGTCTCAAGGTTGGTCTGATAGTTTCCCAGGGCGTAATTGACATTCTGCCACTCGTGAATACGGCTGCTGCTCAAGCTGGGGGCGATAAGATAGATATCAACAGCTTGTGTGTTAGACAAGCAGGATGTATCCCAGGTGATGTTGAAGGGATTACTGCTGGAGACGGTTTGACCCTGAGAGGGGCTGATATAAAAACCGCCTGTTGCGCATGCTGCAAAGATCAGATCTAGCGCCATGCACATTTCATTCATTAGTCAACTTACAAGAACGCTTTTTGTGCGTTTGTGGTGCGCCAGCGTGCCCAACGCGAACGTGCGCCAATCCTCGTTTGTTCATATCGTGGAGATGTAGATTTTGCTTATAAGCCTGGCCTCGATTTGGGTATAAGAACCCCTTCGGAAAAAAAGAGCGTATCCGCTGTGTCGCGCGGTCTGACGAAAGGAATGGCGGGAGGCAGTAGTGGGAGTAGGCTGGTTGTGATGGAGGCAAGCTCGCATCCGCATTTGAAATTATTAAAACTCAGACGAGACCCCAATCACCACGATGGCAACAATTAAAACGCCAAAGCAATTGACAGACTTGTCTTGGACTTCTCACAACTTGTAGCCTGGTGAGCGCAGAACTCGTGTTCGGAAAGTTTGATATCATTTGCTTCCTTCATTGCTTCCTTCAGTAACAAGGCTCGAGGTTACAGCATGTATGGATGTTGGCTGACAAAGGCATCAGCTGAGTGTCTGCCATCCAGTGCCCAACCATGTTGCGCAATCTCACATGTCCATGTATTGGCGCTCACTCGTGGTCAACGGATCGCCTCATGAACAAGGGCTGGGGGCTCGTACATCTCCTTTAAAGTACTGGAAGCACGATAGCCTTGCTCCAAACTAACAACATGAGTGGCCTCGTATTTTATGCTCCACCAGTAGCTCCTCTGCTTGCTTCGTCGTCCTGTAGCAACGAACGGTGCTATAGATATTCTAGTTCGGCTAGCAACGAAAGACATGTCGTGGCTGACTTATCAGGTGATGTCGTTGCAGACACAAGTGTTCTCACAGCGTCAGGAGGTATCACAGATGTTTGGAAATGTACATGGTTCAAGGACGCTGGCTCCGCGAAGGTTCGTTTTGGCCCACGCGGAGCTGTTTTGAGACTCATCTGGCTAGTACAGGTTGCAGTGAAGACATTCCGGATCGAGAGCACAGGCCAGGGTCAACTCGCCAAAACGCACAAAGCACGTACCAATGTTTACTTTCTCAGAAGCTTCGATATAAACCATGATATGATAGAGATGGTCACAACAAATTCATGCCTGGGCGAAGCTCGAACACGAAAATATACTTCCTTTATATGGCATTGTCATGGACTTCGGCCCAATAGTATCAATAGTCCACCCTTGGAAAGAAAACGGAACTCTCTCAACTTATTTGTCACGCAAACATGCAACGTTGACCGTACAAGATAAATTCAAACTTGTCTGTATTGTTTTTTTCGCTTCATTGCCACCTTTACTGAGCCCTTCCGCTTACCCCTGCTGAACAATAGCTCGAAAACATCGTCTCGGGACTTCATTATTGTGCGTTCAGTCATTTCTGTTCAATATTTGACGTGAGCTTGAGCTGTGCTTCCTTTCCGCAGTGCACTCTCATGGCCTTGTACATGGAAATCTTTCTGGTGTAAGGATAATTTCCATTAAAATCGCAAAACAATCTAACATATGTCTGAAGAACAACGTACTGGTAGATGCCCTTGGTAGAGCCAGTCTAGCGGACTCCGGTCTCGGTGTGCTAGTTCCAGAAATCTTAGGCATGTCATACTTTCGCCTGTCAACATCTGGCGCTATACGATTTGCTGCCCCCGAACTTTTCAAAAAGTCCAGTCGCGGAGAAGTGCCCCTGCCAAGTATATCTGGTGACAGTTATTCATTGGGCAGCATAATTTATTTCGTAAGTCCGTCACCATGCGAATATACGCCTTATCAATAAATTATGTAGGTCCTTTCGGGTTCTTTACCATATTCTACCTTGAAGGACAGTGATGTGCTCGTCGAATTGCTCCTGGGAGTTGCCCCAGCATCTCCTTCTGATTCGGATAAATCCATCACTCGGGAGCAGTGGCAATTCATCCAAGGGTGTTAGTCAGAAATCCCCAAAACTCGCAGGACCACGAACGAAGCTCTCGAGTTTGTAGATGTCAATCTCGCTCTCTGCGTCCCTTTTAGGGCTGTATTCTTGACTACAACGGAAATGCACTCGAGGTCGAGCAAGACAGATAGCTCAAAGTCCCGGTTAGTGTTGAGCCGGGGGGACTTCTCTCCGGGCGATATGTTACCTCCAGGTCAGTATGCTCGACTACTGTTATCACGGTTAAGATGGACTTTTTTTCCAGATATACAAGCGAGTTTGGCAGTCGGTCTGCGTCGCTCGCGGAATCCTGCGAAGGCTGCTGAGGTACGCGAAAAGCAACACACGCTGCCGTTTCTCATTCACAGGCTCAGGCTGCTGTTTCTGTCATTTTAAACGACATTTTTGATACAAGTCATGTCGTGCCTCAGTGGGATTCCAAGGAAACAGAACATGCGGTGATTAGCCACGCATATAATGTTCTCGTCGAAGACATCAAGATGATTGGCGATGCATTACGAGTGCTGCAAACAACCAACCCGAAGTGTGTACTCATTCCTGCGAAATGCTGAAGGTTTGTCCTAATGCCTAGCAGTGCAGTAGAAAAGTCCCTCGGTACTCTCCGCTCGACAGTTCAACAATTATTATTTGACGAGAGACGAAAACAACGAGCACCGCGGGCCGCTTTCCTGATGATCGTCTCCAAACTTCAGGACTTTTTGGACGATCTTTGGAAGGAACTCTACGGGATTAGAGGGAAATTGTCAGGTCCCTTCTGGGAATGGTTTGAGAAGTGGATGGCGATGATGAGAGCATGGGATAATTCACAATCAGAGGCTGCCGTCCAGAATACGGCTACATGCTTGCGATCCATCCTATCCTAGTATAGGTCACCTAGTAGCACTCTATATGAAGATGTAAGTCCATGAAGATCCGACGATGTTGGAAGTTCTACAAAGATGTGGTATCTTTCAAATATTGACAAGGTTTCTCTCCGACGACGGCCTCAAGCGTAATAACACCACCTGTTGAGATGGACTCAACATTTCAGTACCGCACGCGTTTCAGAGAGACAACCGCGGTGGCAGGGTGGAATGAATTACTGTGCCTTTTGCATACTTGTTAATGGTGTACTTTGTGCGATCTGGTTCAACGTTGGCACAGTAGTAAACAAGCAGGGCGGATACTTCGTGAATCGTGAGCGAGAAAAAGTTCCTTTTGCTGCAGCGTCCATCAATTACACAAATCTAATCAGACTGGCGCCTCACGTCGCAATAAATCACCTCAATAATTCCTGTGCAACGGATTCACACTTCCAAGTTGGTTGTTGAGGCGGCTGAGATAGATAGTTTTGAATTTTGTTAGCGATAGCTGTGAATCAAGTTGTGTGATGACCCACTGTTTGTAGTAAGAGGCAGATCGCGTCATGCAGGTAAGGTTCAAACCACGAGAGTGGGAGGGGGAATCTTGAGTGGGCTGTGGACCAGCTCACCACTCAAGCTAAGCCGCGACTCATTCAGCAGCAATAGTAATATGTGAACTACATGAACAGATGGACACAGTTCAGCCTGGAAAGCAGCGCTAATCATGCACCCACCGTTCTGAAGACCCACTACGGGGAGGGAAACTGGAAGTCAGAAAGTCCCGTCCGTTCTGTCCGTCCCGTCCGTTCTGTCCGTCCCGTCCGTTCTGTCCGTCCCGTCCGTTCTGTCCGTCCCGTTCGTTCTGTCCGTTCTGTCCGTTCTGTCCGTCCTGTCCGTCCTACCAGCTGTGAGAAGGCGTGGGAAACATAAAGTAATACTACTTGTCCTGGTCTACACTGTCCGTCAAGGCCATGATAACGCTGAAAGGCGCTGCCACTGCACTTTGAGGTAAAATAATGGTAGCTAATATTTCAAGGAAATCCCATGTAACCACGAAATAGTCCCAATGTAGCTGCGTGCTTCGCGTTTCCACCACATTTCTTTTATCAATGTGACTACTGAGCCATGCTCACTTCAAAAAAAAACTCTAAGTCCAATATGCCCCAAAGTAAATGCTGCACCCCAAAGTATATGCACTCTCACAGCTCGATGCTCATCGTCTCTCATGGATGGTGGCAGTCGTGACATACTTCCCGCCACGAGCACCCCCATCAAATTCACCCGGCAAAATTTACCTCTGGCTTGGTCTGCTTGGACGAAGCCCATTGTTGCAAACTAACGAGATGTAGATGTCGAAACGTCGTCTGGTCTGCTGGTGTGAATACAAATGTATACTTCTCCCTGCCCTGTAGTTATTCGTTACTCACTCAGAGCAGTGGGAGTGTCCTTTTATAATGGCGGGGGCATGCTGTTGGCGGGGGCATGCTGCCAGAATGCCTGTAAGTTGAGCGGCACCCAGAGGAATTCATGAGTGGCGTCGTTGTGGGCAGCGATGAGCAAGGTATGGCGCGCCAATCTCGAGTCTCCGCCAGAAAGAATTCCGGAGATTTCCGAAGCGTTCCAGATAGCCAAACTAGGACTGGGACGGACGGTACGGACGGGACGGACGGTTGTTTCCAAATATCCGGTATATACAAACGTCCACAACCGGCAAACAAAACAAAACACCCACAGTTACTCCTATTTAAATGTCTGTGAACAACTTGTTACGACGTAAACTCTTTAGAATGAACAATCATCTGCTCGATCCTCCTATCAATCGCCTGCCAGTAGAACTGCTACAGCAAGTATTCTTGCTCATCTTAAACGACGATTCAGAAAACCCCAGTATATTCTCAAATGGAGACACACACACCGCACTCGATGTTACCAGCCCTCCCCTACTCCTCACCCGCGTGTGCCGCCTTTGGCGAGATGTTGCACATTCAACAACAGCAATCTGGTCGCGCATCCATGTTGCACTTCCCGGCCGAATCAAGCCATTGAAACCGTTCCTTCCATCTCTACTAGAAGTTTGGCTCGCCCGCTCAGGACATCGTCCTCTCAGCATTAGCATCGTATCCGAGCAGCTCTGCTACTCGCGCGATACGGAAGTTAGATACTTGCCATGGCTTCGCCCGTACCAATCAGGGGCGGATCGTCAACTGCTTGAAATTCTGCTTTCTGCAAAGGGGCGTTGGGAGTCGGTGGCTATCATGTCACCTGATATTTGTGACTGGAGTGATAACATTGACACACCTCGATTGAGAACATTAACATGTTTCCGGCGAGAGTACAGGAGATTCAACGCACCAGATCTCCATCGCCTACACATCTTCAACCGAAGTGATTTTCCTGCCGCTCCTACCTGCAAAAATATATGTTATCTCCGCCTTCAACACACTTCCGTCAACGGTATACGCTTCACTTCGGTGATTTTCCCTCAACTGGAGAACATGGTGGTGGATGATTATTCCCTAGGTTATGGTGATAGAATTGACATGGTCACACAATCTCGCCTTAGATCAATGACTCTTCCCATCACATCGGATTCGCAGGAATTCATCGACATATTCGATGGGTTCCATCTCCCAATGTTGCAAAAATTGACTGTGGTGGTGGAACAACTGAAACCACGGGAAGTTGAATGCATTAGGATGGCTTTGGCCGTGGCAACTTGCCACGCGCCGACAGTAGACTTGCAGATGGCAACACCGCCGAGCGAAGTTGATATGGATATCGTTGAACCGTTGCTCTCGGTCACGAAAGAGGTTACTATCTGCGGGAAAGTGCTTGCCTTGCTGGATATAATCATATAAATAACCTTCAGTAGGCAACAACAAACGAAGAAAGAGAACATTGACGCTCCTGTGAGAGGTGCATCTGTGTCGTAGTAGCTTCCTCATCAACGAGCATAGATACAATGACCCTGAATGTAAAACCAGCGCCTGCCAGGCTGTTAGTGTAATTTAGACGGCTGTCACTTGGAATTACTGTACCAGGCGTGGAATTACAATCCGACGTTTTGCTTCATCAAGATCAAAACCACATCTTCACAAGTTAACGCCTGTCATGCACTCCAACCTTGATAAATAAGTCCCCCATATAAAATCATCATCAAACGAGGATATCTCATCATGAGAAATTCCAACCTACTATCTGAGTCACGGGGCTCGAGGGCATATAGGCTTGCCGTTTCCAGGTCAACCACGGAACTGATTGTAGCACCAATGCAAAGTTTCTTCAAGCCAGGGTACCTCTCGACGAATCTGACGATCCCAGGCAGTGAAACCCGCAGTTGCTCATACATGTACCCATTTGTCATGTTGAGGTATAACACCTCAAGATAGGGCCATGCTCCTCCAATTTCCTCCAGATCGTCCTCGTCAATACTGAAACCGGATGACGTATCGATTTCCACAATCCGAAGGTGACTGAGGCAGAAGAGTGGCCGTATGGTATCAATGGTCATGGTTGTGTCGGTTGGGAATGGGTCGAGAAAGGACTCGCGTACATGTATGTACTGCAGGTTCTTGAAAGCCTCGCGCATATGGAGGGAAAGAAAAAATTCTTGAAATAGGCTTGAATCGAATCTAACCTGGGATTGAAGTGACACCGAGGTGAGTTTATGGGGCCATAGTCGTGTGAAGACTTCGACATCTCCCCATACTTCGATTTCCCAATCAACGCTGTCAAAGTTCTTAAAGAGAATTGGATCGCGGGATGAGTAAAGGATGTCTTCGAGATCACTGCCAGTGGGCAGACGCGTCTTGATACTGGTAAATGATGAGAGTCCGCCCAGATGAGTCAGGGCATCGTTGGTTATGACTGGTACGTTGATTATACGTAGCTTCTGCAAATTTTGGATGGCATACCAGACTGGCAGAGCTAAAGTCGCGCTCCATGGGCCCAGTCGAGAGGAGAAGTGGCAACTCAAGTGGAACCCGAAGCTTTCAAGGGATGGACAAGTTGTAGGCAATGACCGTAAGATCATGTGTACCAAAATTCTGTGCCAAAATTGCAAGGTCGCCTTATATTTGAGGGCAGACACAAAGATGTACAGATGCTGTAGACGTGGACCACATGCAAGTCTCGTAGGTTTAGCATCAGGACCTTTGAGGAATATGCTAGGGTTTGTAGAAAGGATCGGACAGGGCGCGACCACTTAAAACGAGACATAACACATCGGGCACGATTTGAATAGCAACCTATAATGGCCAGCCGAGCTTCTGTTGGAATCTGTGCCATCATGAAATATGTGAATGTCTCCTACAAAAACAAAGAACTGACGATGGGGTAATCTCTTTCTTGCAGCCCTTTTCCTCGTGCCTCAATGGGTTTAAAGCCTATAAGAAACTCTCAGAGAGCATCCGCTCTGAGAACGCGCGACACGTTAATGCAAAAGCGAATAAAGTTGGTCCCGAAGGAATGACATAGCCCCTTGACCACTCGCGGGCAGCATATTTGTCAACGTTGGCGTTGATATAGCTTTTGATGTTGGAGAGAATTTCAGAAACAAGGAGAGCGCGAGGCACTGTGCGGTTGACAGTGAAATGCATTGTTGAAGCTGTTCGAAGCGGAGAGGTGTAATGTCTTTGAAGGGGCGTTTCTGTCGCAAGGGTGTGTTTATTAAAATCAGAAAAACGCGATGCGGAAGATAAGCAAGGAAAATGAGTACCATGGGGGATCGGAGATTGATTCAAGGTTGAAGATTCGGGTATGACTTTTTTTCGTAATTAACACCCGTCCGATTCTAATTATTTGACGAAGCCAGACTTGAAATGCTGTATGGGCTGCCATAAGCCGTTTCGCAGGTTTCAACGTCGCCGACGAACTCGATGTTCTTAAAATTCATCGACTCCAAGATGTAATTGACTATGAAGGAGAATCGACATTTCAATGACCCTCGCATATGGTTGGAAGCAATGGTGCGTTGCATGATTTAAACCAAATGGATGACTGGTAGACTCTACTCTTTACTGGCAGGTTACACCAAATGCGAAAAGATCTGTATCACGGGCTAAGGACTGCCGTTATTACCTCGAAACCACCAATGAGGACATGAATACAAAGGCTCTTCGATTAGTGCGCCACTGGCAGTGCCTTGATAGGTTGTGCAGGGAGTTAACAGTTCAAATTGGTAAGTGGCTCTCGCCGATCAATGGAAACGTACTCAATACACATTAGTCAGGCCACTTGAGACCGTATTTTACACGCGGGCGTCGTAGACATCAAGGATGAATAACGATTCGTGCAGGAAATGGTCCTTGGGGAAACTGGTTCTCGGCTCTGAGATGATGACAACAGATGATCAGCGGGCAATCCCATCAGATCTCTTCCCTCGAACCTCGAAGTACTAGTAAGATCTTGTGCATCAAGGTGAGTTTGCGTAGCACAAAAACCTATTCTGGTACGTCACTACGTTATCATCGGATGGCGCAAGGAGATATCCTTGTTGGTATTAACAGTTCGCAGGCCGGGACCTGATAATTGGCCACACTGCCTGTTCTTATCTGATCTTGAGACGCGGTGTGCCAGTTCATTACATCATCGCCTCATAGGCGCACGCCGCGTGAGTAATTTCTTTGAACAATACAATACAAATCACATCATTCAGGCAAGGAATTTCTTCTTGATCATCAGAACCAGAAGAATGAGCTCATGCCGTAGGTCTCTAGTTATCCTGCATTCCATCAACAGCAGTGCAGTCGTATGATGAAGCTACGCATGATTGGTGCGACGTCAAGCCAGTCGAGAACTAGTAGTTGGGACACCCATGGCGAATTCCATTGAGGAGTCCTAGGTGTTACTAGCTTCCAGTCGGTCAATGCCCATTGTGCATTAGATGTCCACATAATCTGCTACGTACAACCGTACTTCCGAAGGAGCTTTTATCATGCAATTGTGGTGAATTGCTCTCCACAGCATAGTCTTGCGAGATTAAACTGCGGTACGTTGCTAAGTTATGTTTAGATGGTGCAACAGATGATTAATTTGCTTAATTACATCGAAGATAACATTGACTCAGTTGCTCGAATCTAGAATTCTTTCATCCAGGCCTGTTACGCAAAGAGGCTCTGCAGCATAGATTATGACCAGATGATCATGGACAGAAATGATGGCAGAACTTGCTGAACAGCATTGGACTTACATACTCATTGTTTCATCGACTGATTTCCGGCGCTTTCAGATATCTCACACGTTTTCATTTAAATCCAGAAACCCCCCAATCAGGTACTTTGCTTCGATTATAGTCTTCTGATCATTCCCCATTCTAATTATTTCGTCGACGATAATTCAATCCTGTGATCAATCAAACTCAATATTTCTCATTCTAGGAACGGATATCCAGACTGATGCTATAAAAGCGTTGGATGGTGGTATGTCTGCAGACTCCATACTACGCCCCATTCGGATATGACTATAGTCTTGAACGATCCCGCTTTTTTGCCGTTTATCAGTGGTGTTAGTCTTTACGCCAACTTAACAGGTCCGTAAAGAGCGAGTAAGATGAAGATGGTAACGTTTCATTGGCTTTACAGTTGTATGTACTTCCATGGTGGTATACGATTGGGGTGAGCAAAATAACACTGTTTGAGGGTATTATGAATATTTATACGGTATTCAAGTATTGACATTCGGACAAGAGGTGAGCCGATGTCATCGGCGGAGCTGTCTCACTAAGAATGCTTTAACAGGTCGAACTGGTCTGGGTAAGCAAGGTCATATGTCAGAAGCGGACTGGCTGATGGAGTTGACTCGGGGCAGATGCAACGCTGGTCCTTCATGACCGTTCTTTATATTTGTGTATGTTGTACGTTATGTCATGAGCGTAGCTGACATGTTTTCAATGTATGCTAGGTGCGCTACATTGGAATACTAAATTCTATGTAAGTTTTCAAGGCTAATTAGTTGAAGCTGCACTGCGCTAACATGCCTTAATTTACAATTAGGGTCAACATGCTAGGTATGCATCTCTCAAGTGCTTATTCTGTTCGTTTCTTCTAACTAACGGCATCGTCGTCGGTATGTAGATCTCCTTAATTCAACGACAGACGTAGTGGGTGTTCTGCACTGATGGCTGTAATTCTTATTCAATTACTAACTGTACACCTACACAGGGGTGAGTGATATGTTCAACCGCATTAGAATATTGAGCACGACGACTGCGACAGCTGTAAGTTCATTTGAAGCATCGAGTCCATTAATGCGCATCAGTAATTTGGGCTTTTAGGTTTTATCTTGCACATCATGTGGGCTTGGATCCCCGTCATCGTCAATGCCATGCTGGGCGGTGAGCTCGTTTGTGGCACTTGATTGGTACTGACTTGACTGAAATATTACTATGCAAGTCATCATGATGATTCGGATACATGCTATGTATCAACTATCCAAAAAGATGCTCATCTTTCTCATTGTAGTCTTGCTGGCTTGTACGATCACCTCCGGCATTATCATGGTGATGGCATTAATCGGTGTTTCAGCGGGTAAGCTTGATCTATCGATGAAACCCTCAAGTACATAAGACTCATGGAAAAATACCAGAAGAATACATTCTTGATGGCCAGCGCATGTGTCTTTCCGATCCTGACCAAGACAAGATATATCTATTTTACGAGAGTATGATATCCACCGCTATATGGGAGATCCTCGCCTCCGTCCTTGCACTCTGGATTGTCATAAAACACTTCCGTGAGCTGCGAAATTCTGCGACAGGATCGATCATTGGGGACTGTTATACGGTGTTGACCAAAAGTCACGCATTTTATTTTGGAGCGTGAGTTTGATGGTTTGGATGTTATCATTTTGTTTCGCTGATGTCCCGCATGTGTTAGCTTTACTTTTGTGGCTTGCTTCAACTTGGGCTCGCTGTCTCCATACGTCATAGTGCGCCAACCTGTGATTATATACCTGTGCCTGTCTGCTCACATCATGTCTACAGTACTCATCGACTCTGGGAAGTTTTGTTCATGGTGTTGTCTACCATATTGCCTTGATGTTGCAGATGTTTGTTCTGGGACCACGTCTGATCCTCAGCCTTCGCGAATACCACGCTAAGCTCGTGGCCAGGTCTGACGGAGGAACGGGCATGACGTCCATTCATTTCCAAGCTGGTGGTGATGAATCAGCTGGCGGAGAAGTCTAGCATAGGAAACGATCAACCACGTGCACGGTACTGTACATATATTCTATTAGTTTCGTCGTGGTTCTGGAGTGATTTGGAGGTCAGAGTTTGGAGGTCTCTGTCATGCTGTATTACTATTATTGAAATTATCTGCCCACCCATGCATACACGAATGAAACGTCTTCAAAATGTGGCACAGCGGGGATGAGTTGCGTGGCAGTTACCGACCGGCAGTACTAGATGGCAGATAAGCTGCAGAAGAGGAAGGTCATCAGGTGGAATGTGGGTTGTCCAGCGTGCAGTGTATCAGTGCAGTTGCCACATCGCTGATGGTGACCCAACGACACGGTTATTAAGAATAGCTGCAAATGAATGATCAAATACCTGAAAAGATCCCCGTCGGTAGCAATCACTCAAGGCATCACCCCCAAACAGATGACAACACGACAAGTCAATGATATTCCCCTATCCGATATCCAACCCTCATCTTATCAGTCATGTCAATGTTGCGCATCGCGTTCGAGCTTCGAGCAGATTCCCTAAAACTCAACAATGCTCCTCCTCTTCCTGTGGTCCACCGTAATCCCAATCTGGCGCACTTACAATCCACCCCAGAACATCGTGTTGCAATAGCAGCTAAGCGCAAACATCGCGAGCAACAGTTGGCAACAGTTGCAAATGTCATAGTGTGTATGGGCTATCGCGCCTCCGTTTACGTGCATAAATGTGCTCCCTTCTATGGACCTGATTCGGAGGTGTGGAGTGTCGCTCATATGGAAGAACTTGGTGCTGCAATGTGTTCTAAATTGACCCTCGGTGTCGGGTTGCTATCCCCTTTTATGTCTTCCGAGAATCAACAATGGGACCTTGAGGTCTCTGCGGTCATCAACCGAGTAACTCAAGAGATGTCATTGCAAGTGCCGCATCCCCGAACATTTCATGTTCATGTCTTGTCCGGCGAATCCGGCTTCACACTAAGCCAAGCGCAAAGTGTGTGTCAAATGTATGCGCTCTATGAAAGTGAGTGTAGCACACTTATCTCTTCCAACTCATGGTTCATGACATTATAGCCGTAATAGACGAACTTCGTTTTGTCGGTGACTTACCACCCGCCGCGACACACACAGTTGAATCTGTGCGTCGTAACGAGAATTTGCGGGACCTCTCCACTGAAGAGCTACTATCTGTGATCGGTAGAACATCGTCTGTCTCAGAGCTGGTACAGTTGATCAACCCGCCCATTGAAGCTGACAACCCTATCGTCACCGAGAACCACCTCTACAAGATTAATCTGTCACTCTTGCACGTCGAGAGGATCGTGTTCAATCAGCATCCATCAACTCTTCGCGGTAATGTCATCGCAGATTGGGGGCACTTTGTGTCCGAATTTGTACATTCATCGCTCTCCCCTCAAAGTGTTGACATTCTGCGTCTTGAACCATCTCTGGATGTACTCTTTGGCGACATTATACATGCGGACAGCTTGAAGACCGCCTTTGATCCTCGTCTGGCGTAACACACTGCAAGAGTCTCGAGGTAAAGAAGCATTTCTACGCAAATCTGCATTGGGAGGCTTCTGTCCAACAGATAATCTATATCCGCTAATAGTATCGCATACTAGCATGTTTGAAGTGCTCCCACACCTCGAAACTCGGTTCCAAAATTTCAACCCCCACCCACTTCCAGAATGCATTCAGCTCGCTTCCATCAACCACTTTCACTGTCGGGGTCCGTTCGAAGTTAATTCAGTATCCATCACTCAGAGATGGGAGGCTTTGGCAGGGAAGACAATGCGGATGTCGTTCCGATGGATGAGTGGGATAGTCGCAGTGATGAATGCGACATGGGTACACCTCATAAAGTTTCTGCACGATCTATTTGGTTATTGGTGGTATTGAACTGTTTGATTGATATTTTTGTACTTCGAGACCAACTTGAGACTCGGGCTATTGCACCAGTACTTGAGTAGCAGGAACTAAAGCAATCACTGCCTATCAAAAGGGACGCTTGCGATTCCTACAACAGCTTCCAGTCCCTTCAGTGTCTCATGTGCAAGTCAATGGAAAGTCCAAACTTGAATTGGGTACATAATACGAGTTGGGCAGATACGAACGTCGATATCTTGGTGCCTCCCCTGCGGGTTCAAGGGCGATGTCATCCTCGTCTAGGTTATTCGGGAAATGCAAGAAGAGAGAAGGATGCAGCGGAGTGACAAAAAAAACTGACAGCGAACTACTGACTGCAGCGAGAAGTGCAGAAAACGGTTCAGCAAGTACCATATCCCCCATGGATCAGACCGGAAACCCGCATCCCAAGCTCCATCCCGCGTGCAGGACTGTACGCATTTCAGCGGTTAAGTACTATTGAAGACTACAGGCATTCAGTTAGTTTGGTACATTCACAATTCCCAATACAATGCCCTAAGATCACACACACAAATCTATCTGTGCAACGACCACTTCAACTCCAGATGACAAGTTTTTCCAATTCCATCGGATTTGCGACCTGAAAGCACCATCGTTTAAAATCATGATGAAAAACAAAGGACGGACGTACCTTCCAACCATGGATAGCTGCTGCTCTCGTATACCCTGACAACGCCTCCTGTGGATGATACGGTCTTTATAAGAGTCAGAACTCGGACTTTCTATCCAACAAGCAATACAACGTACTGTTCCCAATTTTGGGCTAGCCGCGCAGGTTTTGGGTCGGTGCTTGAGATGGCGAGCTTGATTTGCAAGAGCACGGATGCGATGCTATAAGGGGTGTCAGATCAGTGTGAATGATACCTCTTGAGATACACACTTGTAACTTGGAAGCCATCCTGGATACACGTTAGTACATGCTATCAAGATCACATTGACAGTGGCGACTCACCAGCTGAAGTTAGAAGATCCATGCAGATAGAGCCCCCTACATACATACCAGTAGGCCAGCGTGTAACAACAACTATTCAGCGATACTCACCTACAGTAACGTGGCCGCCTCCGCCCTGGATACCGACCGTCAGCTACACCGAGCAATGGACTCATTCACATCGTACCTGCATGAAAGGAAGGAACCGAGGCATCACGAGTCGAAAGAACGGAGGAGCATGAGGGAACGTCGGCGGGAAACGTATCTCGAAAACAAGAGAATTGACACCCCTTTAAAAAGAGGAACGATCTATGAGCATAGTCAAATCCACAACACACAGCCCAAACTCACTTTGACTTTAAATCCGTCGCAATAGGCAGGTCAGAATCAAACGAATGCATCTCCACCACCCACTGGAACAAGTTCTCATTGAACTCTGGAGGCATGTACCATCCCAAAGTAGCAAGTGACTCCGCACCCCCCTGTTCTTTCATCATCGCCCTGAACTCTTTCTGTAACGCCATTGTCGCTCCTGGGGTCGAATCAGCAGGCGGAGGCAACAAAAGGCCGATGTTCTTCTCCACCCAGCTCGCATCATGTACCCAATCTTGCTTTGTTTTTCCATTGACAGGTGGTGCGATGCTCTCTAGCCCTACCCCGTCTTCATCAGGTGCGTTAAACACAGCGCTGTCGTCCTCGTCGAGGTTAGGAGGGACGTATGCGTCCTGGCAAAGCCCAAGAAGTTTCTCAATTTTGAAAGAAGGCTGCGGGATCTCAACTTGGGCATTCGCGAGTAGGGGACGATGGTTTGGATCGTGCTTGATGAAAGGAACATTTCCGACCTTTGGCTTAGTTGGCGCTGTGGGGGTGACGTCGATGCTGTTTGATCTACTATTGAAGTACGAGCCATCAATTGTGTTGACTAGCAAGTATCGACTACAAGCAGGCCATCAGCCATTGATGACAGAACTGAAACATGACGCCTACCACATGATCCATTCCGTTTGCTTGACCACGTAATACGGGTTGTACGATGTGAATTTTTGCGGGAGATTGATGATCTCCGCGAGAGCTACACAACCTGAAGGTGCGATCGTGCTATTCTTCCAAGATAGTGAGCCGGCCGTAGCATAAGTTCCCATCGAAAGCATGCCGTCCTTGGCGAAGTAGACACCTGAACAGAGTAAGATAAGTTATTGACGATTGTGGGTCATCTACTTACCATCTCCGTAAACCCGGCCATGTGCCACGGTCTTATACCATAGACCGTGCCGTATGATCTATCAAATATCTCAGTAGTGTTTTTCGAAGACGTCTCCAACGACTTACGGAATGCCAGTTCTTCAAAGGCGACCCATGGAAAGCCTGATATGCCGCATTAAAAAGATCGCGACTGAAGAAAGTACTAAGAAACATACATAGAGAGTGGGATAATTCTTTGCATTAGAATCCCCATGTGTTTCCTGCTCTAAAGCATGTTTGAACTTGGCTTCTTTATCAGGGGCGCCGACCAAAAAGCGGAATTGTCGCCACTGTGGGCCTATAACATCACTGAATAAACAAACGGACTGAGGGAGAGCGAAACGTATTTACCTATATTCTGCACTTGATCTTCCTCTTCAGTTAACTCTTGTAGGTGTGCCGTGCAAGAGGCAACACACCTAGTGGGCTTGAAATTATGTCAATGACTCAAAGATATGAAACGTACCAACGCAAGATGGACCATGCAGCGGGCAAGATGCTGGGGTCCATGTCCTTCAGCTTCGGCTTGTTAGTCCCTGCAGTGACTTTCTTCTCAAGGTGTTTCTTCATGTCTTGAATCTGCATTTACTTTAATATTAACGTCGGATATGAATTGAGACATTCAAACCGGAGGCAGTGTGTCGATGAGTTGCACGATTGCAGCACGCATTTCGTTGGCAGGCAAGCTATCAAAGTCATGCATGAGACCAATATTGAAGGCGTCTGGAACCTTCAATGATAAGCCACGCGGAAGGGGTTCATCAAGAACTTGTTCTGCAGCAGCAACATAAGCGAGGGAAACCAGGAGATCTACCATCTCTGTATTCTTGCAAATATCATACTAAAGGAGTCATAAGCAGAGGATGATGATAACGATGACTCAAGCAAAAGCCGCTAACCTCTAGGGAAGGCCCAAAGTTGAGGCTGTAGTATTGGTATGCACACAAACCTGAGTCGCAAACATAAGGTTTTAGCGCCTCGAAAACGGTATTAAGCTTCTTATGACAGACAACGCAATAACGATTGCATAGCTGTTCTCAAATCAGCGCACTGGCAAAGTCGAGGATTTCAGCGGTACTGACTGTGAATCGACGGAGAAGGTACGCAAAAGCAGTCTCAAGTAAGTTGATGTGACCATCTTGGTTTTCCAAGGGATCATGCGGTAAGTAGCGAGAGTCAACTAGACGTTGCTCCTCCTCTTCGACTTGACGAAGTTCCTAGTGAAAATGGAGAAATGATGAATAGGCGACAGTTAGTTATATCAATCTAAAACACACCTCCTGCATCTCCTTCACAAGAACTGCATGTGGCTTCTGAAGTTCCTGCGATCTCCAGTGGAGTTCTTCAGCTGCAGCCCATCCAAGTTTGTACTGTCGTCGAACTCGGAGCAGTTGTAGAAAATGCTCATCAAGTAACGATTCAAATGAGCTGCTCAAACTAAACTTATCAAAGGTGCCGACATCCTCTACCGAGCCCATTTCAGGCTCCTTGTCAACATCGATGTATTCTTCGACCATGCTGGCATCTTCGACGCCATTCTGCTGGTCGGACTGGAGACCGTATCGGCGGAACGATGCGGTGACGTGTTCTTTTGACGGCTTGTATTGCCGAGAAAGGCCGACATAAAATTTCAACGAGGTGCCAGATTGGATTGCAGCAGGGGAGAGTATCCCATCGCTTTGAACAGGCGGATAGACGCCCCATAATCCAGCGACAACCAGCACAAGATGCTGGCGAGGAATCAGGAACAGGCTATCCCAAGACATCAGGACGTGAGCGGAAATTTTGTCAGCTAATTCCACCATAGGGACAGAGATCGTCAAGAAGAACTCGCTGCTGCCACTCCAAATGACTCCCGGAGTATAACCGGCTGCATGGGCGCCTTCGAAGTCTCTGCGATGCGTGTAAGTAAATAGTCATCCGCGTTGAAATTGGCGCACCTGCGCAAGACTGAGCGACAGATCTCTGGTCTGGTTAATGTACTCATGTCATCATCTGCGATCATATCGTAATTGTGGTCATCTTCACTGTCATCGTCACCAGAAATACTGATCAAGAAATGCTTCGCCACGTCGTAAATCGTACTGGGAGCGTCGTTGAGTACCCCTTCACAAATCTCCTTCACCTGCTCTCCATAACTCCCAGGTTCTGGAGAATGGCAGAAGAATGAGTGAGTGTTGGGGTACTCGGAAGTGTCTATATCAATGATGATCAGTACCGATTTCACTTCCCCTCTTGATAACGACTAACCAGAACAAAGGAGATGCATTACTATCCTTGTCTGATCTCTAGATTCTATCAGGTCAAACTCTACTGAGCCATCATCATCGCCTGATCTGAAGCCTAGGAGCACCGATGTTAGTGTGGTGCCAAATATCGCAGGTGCTAGCCACACTTACTTTGCGCAGACCAAGTTCCCCTAACAAGGTCAGATGGGCAGGTTGTATGCAGCTCGTGAAGATCAGCACTAAATCTCTTACGGCCTTTCAAAGGCTTTGCAGCAGGTGCCATGGAAGAAGATATCAAAGGAGTCAAATGAAGTGCTTCCGAAGTCGATGGTAGCTGTGCCACCGGTACCGGAGATATAGGGGTCTGTGCGTCAGCCAGCATCGATGACTCGTAGGTGTCATCCGTGGACATTGTAACTTGTTCACCATGATCATTCTCGCCAGGTTGTAGCACCTCGACGTGCTTGTGAGGCCGTTTCCTGGAGTCTTGACTTGGGGAAGGTGCGAATTTATTTTTCTTGCGTGCATTCCGTGTGGCGGGCATGGTACTACTTAGTGATTTGAATATGTGAGCAGCTGGGCTCTATCTTAGGAAGATACTAAACTGATATATGATGTGTGTACGATGCAAGAATCGTTGAGCTGTTGTATGTTAAGGTCAAGACACAAACAGACCTTGCCATTTATGGCAACTGGTATGTTAACAAATAGGCGCCGGTGACGTTGCAGCCAACTTGAACGTCTAGCTTCAAGTTTTCAAACTCGCTTCAATCTACGACAAGGATACATGTATATGAGTGTTTGATCTTTTCAGCTATCAGAGAGCATGACTGGCCAGCCTGAGCCATGGCTACTAGTAGCGTTGCCTGGCAGTTGTAAAGGTATGTTTCGTATTACTATTTGCAGTTTCTTCAACTCGCTGACGTGTCGTAGCTGCTAGCAAGATCATCTGAACGATCACCTACGTACTCCGAACCGTCACCCTAGCCTCATCCCTCAATTCCGAGTCTGTAGACTTTAGAACAGTTCCAAATTCAAAACGTAGCAAACTTGAAGGAACTCAGCTCGGTCAAACGGGCTGACACAATGCCCTGAAAGTTGCATCTTCCATGATGTCCGGGCTAGTCCTAGTATGTGATCCAACTCAGTTATTATGTGTTAGTGCAATACAGATGCAGGACGAGAATCATCGTGTCACTGACTCGCTGTGTTACATCTTTCAGTCACTTGTTCGAGTGATTCAAATCGTCTTCGGCCCCATAAAATTCTACGTCCATCGACAGCCAACATAGACAGACTGCTCTTTAAGTCCACACACCTACTATAGTTCCCCAGCGAAATTCTTACACATTAACGAGTAAACGTGCTCAGGCAAAGTCGAAAACAAATTCGATGTTCCGAGTCATGATTGCGTGCAAATTGCGTGTGATGCATGTGCTGTATGTACATTGTGTCATGAATCAATGACCAAAATGAAAATGAATGTATGCAGATAGGCAAACGAGTGTATGCAAATGAAGACGATGTCCGAGTGAGAAAAAAAACGATGTCCGAGTCCATGCCAGTAAATCTGAATCTAAGGAAGTTAAACGATAAGTTGGGGAAGCATGGATAAGCATGGAGATCTATCTGTAAGATCTATATCAAGATTAAATGCGACATGCACATGAGCAAGAATGATGAAAACAACCAACGTACGAAAGCAGTAACGCGGGGAGCATATCCTCGCCCGCGCTCCTACAGACTGAACACTCCCGCAGCCCTCCTCCTACTCTGGATAGGATGAACGAGCACCAAACTGATTCCAAGGCCCACAGTCAATCCGACACTCGTGCTAATCAACTGGAGGGCTGTGTTAAACCCGCTTAGGTAGGAGGAACTCGACCCTGAGGTTTGATCGACGACGAAGTTGAATAGTCCACCGTTACCTAGGCCTGAAGGGAGTTGGAAGAGTATGCCTGTGATCTGCATGCGTGCGGTAAGGATGTTGATGTGGGTGAGGGTGTCGTCAATTCTTCGATGCGAGAAACACAGATAAAAGAGAACGCACCATAACAACAAACGCATTCCCCTCGAAAAACCTCCCATAGAGATTAGACACCAACCCCACAGCAAACGCCCCAATAGCAGCTGATATATCGCTCTGGTTCGGGAACTTGGTGCCTACGAAATGGTTCGTCACCCATCCGATGCATGAAATGGCGACTAGGAGGAACTAGGTGTCGGAATTAGTATCATCCCGATTTTTTTTGGCGCAAGTTAAATGTTAGACAGGACCAAATCCCAAACACTCCCATCAAACAAAAACAAAACTCACCAACTCTCTCCTCCCAACAACAGCCCCAAACCTCAAACTCAAAAACAGACTATAACACGGCACAGTCAAAAACGCCCACCACAGACTCGGGGTGCGCTGCCACCACCCGCCTTCGGGATCGTGACTCGACGTACACATGTAATCTGTGCCTCCTAGTAAAGGTTTGCTGAGCATCGTTTGGTAAAGCTCAGCTCCGATGGCCAGCCCGAAACCGAGGAAGAGGCTGTACATGAGGGCGTAGCAGAGACGGACGGAGCCTGCTATTAGGGAGCGGGAGGCAAGTTCGAGGGAGCCGTTTAGGACTATGAAGCCCTAGGGGTTTGTAAGCGCCGGTGCGAAGAGAAAGGGATAAAATGGGTTCTCACAGGTAAAATCAAAACCACACTGCTGCTGGCAACAGCCTCATAACAAACCCTCCTCGTACTAGCAAGCGCAGCGCTCACGAAGCTCAAAAGTGTAGCCACCGTTATCTCAAACACGTTCCCATACAACTCATTGCGGACGCTGAGAAGCTGGATGGTGACGAGAAGCGCGCCAAGGGGGAAGGAGACGAGGGAGTCAACGAAGCTCCCGTTGAAACTGACGCTACAGATGCTGCTGCTGCACATCCCACCCAAGAATATGAGTTTGGGGAAAGAGTAGATGGGCTTTTTGCGCATTAGGGTGTCCAGAGCGGTGCTGGCTGAGGATACGGAAATGACGTCGTGAATGACCTGAGCGTTTGTGGTGAGATTGGTTCATTTGAGATTCGAATGGAAGACACACGTACATCCCAATATAATCCATGCGCTTCCCCCAACTTCCCCAAATCCAACGCGCTTCCCTGCCTAATAAACTTGACGTTACTCGTCCCCGTCGCGCTGTCTTCGAAGCTGATCCACATGACGTCGGGGAGGTACATACAACTCATCTCGAGCTCGAGGACACGCGCTGTGCTTTGGATCTGTGCGACGAGTCTATGCGAGGGACCCCCGAACATCATCATTGCACGGGCTAGTTTGAGGATGAATTCTTGCCGTTGGAGAATGGCTGCTACATGCCGGGTTATCTTATTTGGGTGTGAGTGGGCGAGGTAGAAAATGGAAGGGAGGAAAGAGAACGCACATAAACCGCTGCCCTTTTCCTCTTCCGCCTCTTCTCCTTCTCCCTTTTCTCCTTCTCCCTCCTCTCTTTTCTCTCCCTCTCCTTCTGCTCCTCCATCCACTTGACACCGAAATAATCATCTCCACCGTCCCTATCATTGTCTTTTTCGTCAGGCGAACCAGCAACGCTACTGGCTCTCGTTCCAGTGCCACTGGTCCCAGGGGTAGAAGCCCCACTCGCATTGACAGGGTGCTTTAAAGGCGTCCCGGGCATACTCAACGAGAACCCCTTGAAGTGTCCGCCAGGCAAGTGGTGTGGAATCGGGAGATCTTTCAGGACTCCTTTCCAGCGTTTCGACTTTGGTTGCTTAGTGGAGGTCGAGGTAGGAGGGAGGGCTGGTGGGGTTGATTCGGAGGGAGTGGAAGTAGGCGTAGACGCAGAAGTAGTCGCGGTCGTCGCCGGAGCGAGTGTATCTGGTGAATCGTCTTCCTCCTCCTCGACATCTATCACTTCTTCCTCGGGGTCCATCTTAGATTCGACTTGGGGTTGGACAGCAACTTCAGAAGAAACTTGTCCCTCGGCCTCGTGGTCCTCTTCGACGCGGCCACCGACTTCCCTGGTAAAATCGGTATCCGTGCTCTTCGAACGACGGGGGATACGGAGGCTGAGACGGGGAGGCGTTGGCGTCCGTTGTCTTCCCCCTCCCTCCACATTCCCTTCCCTAGCCCCCTCAAAATCATCCTCGAACCGATACCTAACAAGCCCATACCCCTTCTTCATCTTCAAATCAGGTGCCAACCCCAACTGCGTAGGCGCAGCAGCCCCGCTCAAGGTCCCTGCGCCCGTAATGAGCGCAGCCATACTCGAGGGGGCCTTTTCTCTGGGTTTGAGGGAGGCAAGGAGGGAGGCGGTGCTGCTTGAGGCGGAATGGAGAGTTTGGTTTAGGGTGTGGGAAGGGGTTTTTTTGTGTTTAGATTTGGATTTGGAGTGGGAGGCGGTGTGGGAGAGCCAGGGACGATCGGGATTGGAGAGGTCTGATTCGTCCTCACTATGCGCAGGATCGTGCTCGTCGTGCTCATGGCCGTAGAGCGCTAACAACGCACTCAGAACACCAGAGCCTAATTTCGGCTGGGAGTCATGCGCCGGAGACTGAGATTCGGGGTCATAACGGACAGGTGATCGTGCGTAAGGTGGAGGGTGGTGAGGAGTAGGAGCGACTGAGGGGGGAGTGTGGAAATGCCACCATGATTTCTTAGGTGGTGGTGGTTGCGGAGTTGGATGGCGTTTCTCCGCTTCGACTTCGCCATCTGCATCCTTCTCTTTTTCAGAGTTCAGTTCTACGACCGGAACCCGTGACTGTGATTTAGAGCGGTGGCGACGTCCAAGGATACCCCATCGTTTGGTGTGTGCTCTGACGACGCCTGCTGCTTCGCGCACGGCAAGGTGTTCGACATGACCTTCTGCTGGGAATTCAGAGTCTCCGCTTGCTTGTCTTGAAGAGAGAGGGAGGCCAGCGCTTTCTAGGGGTTCAATGAATACCTCGCCTGGGAGGACGCGTGTGCGGCGTGGGAGAAATGGGGTAGAAGATGTAGGGGACGTAGGCACGGACGAAGTTGTGCTCGGGGGATAGGTGTGCACGTCTATCGTAGGGGGTATGACTGGGGAATGTGTACGGGATGTACGGTGGCGCTCGAGTGCGTCTTTGAGCGTTTCAAACGCGTTTGGCTAGGCGTTTGATGTAAGCACAATTGAAAACAAATAAGAGGGTACTCACGTCCTGAGCCAACTCGTCTAGTGAGTGTGGATTGACTGGTTCTTCTGGTTCGTGGACGTGATCTTTAGATGCCCATTGCACGCGACGGGGAGTACGTGTGCCAGGAGTTGGCGACATGATGCTGACTGGCATCGAATTAGAGCGGTAAGGCGACGGTGAAGACATGATGGCCCGGGAAGATACGCACCGTTGATGATTATTTAGTGATTATTCAAATGAGACTCCACGGAATTGCAAAATGACTATCACCGTTACGGTCACAGTCGTCGTCGTGGTCGTCTTTCTCGTCGTTGTCATCGACGTCGTTACCTGAGGGAAACACATTAGTTTTCATGATGGACTAAGTACTTGAAGGAGAGGTGGCCGTAACGTAACAGAGCTTCTCTCTCACATGATGTCATTCGCACTCCACTTGAATGCGGTCCCCAGTGCACTAATTTAATTCGTACCCTGATACTTAGCGCCACCTAAGTACGCCGTTGCGACGCCATCACTAAAGATAAGCCTTATGCTTGGCTAAAGCTCCAACTTAACTGGACTCTCCTATCCAAATTCACTCATGCACTTCTCATATCCGACGCACTTCCAATCTCACAATCCCTGAGTAGCAGGTCTGCTAATTCAGGGTAACAACAGGCAAAGTCGAGGATGCGACTGGTTGCACTGCTCAAGGCTTCGAAGCATGATACAATCCACCTGCGTGTGATTCATCGTTGAATGTAGCCCTGATGGCTTCAGGAGAGACATTAATGTTTGCTGCGATGTGCCACCTACATCGATCGGTAGTCGCCTGACAATGCTCCACAAAAGGTATTGGACATGCGACTCACTGTTATCATGACCTGGTTGGCATATCAAGCTCCAACTTTAGCGCACCTCTCCCCTGAAAAATTACAATCTTATTACGCCCACATATTGCTACCGTCCGAGGTTTGTAAAGAACTTCCCTGTCAAAGGCGCACTCTCGACGGCACCAAGCGCTAACATTGCAGCCTGTCAACTTTCTGAAAGTGCCAGAACGAGTTTCATTTTCTTCGGGGTGTCTTTGAACAAGCATTTCAGTTGACATACTACAGAAGAGCAAAATTGATATTTTGGCACCAGCAATGAGCACGTTCAGAGGATCCGAGTGCTATGTAGCGCACATATGTGATCAATATTGCAAGTCATGATGCCACTGTTGCAAGAGTTTATATCACCTGCGAGTCACCGAGGCAGCAATTGGCAATCACAGTTATTTGCAGGACGTGGCACAGCCGCGATGGGGTGCTTGCACTTTTGCTATGTCACGGCAAAAATCATTAGTAGGGACGCAAGTCACACCTTCGCTATCATGGGGTGGAATGCGCATTCGTAAATTCTCCAGCGTTCAGTTCGAGAGTGGCCGCATCGTACATGAGTTTCATCAAGATTGTTTCCCTAAATTGTGCATCGATGTCATTTTTATTTCAGTCATGGGTAGACGCTTGGCAAATTGATACCCTTGATCCGCCATCGTTCTCATGGCCTAATTGATGATCGTTTCGGTGGATCCCAGCAGCCACCTTCGTGGCCATTGACTCAGCGCCCATGCAAGATTCCTGGGTGTGAATAGTGTCATTGCAGCAATATAATCATACTAGTGTGATAGGTTCCATGCCGTGTGTCGCGTGATGCCATCGCGCTTGATATAGACATAAAGACTTCGAGTCGACGCCGTTCTCCGAGTTCCAGTCATATGGGTAGGCCTTCTGATGATGATAAATGGCGTCCAACCAATGATATAGTCGGTCGACCATCTTCACATAGCTTCAGCGAATGTACCATCGAAATAAGAATGTCATAAAGATGTAGCGGCAAGAAAGACAGCACCGATGACTTGTTTACGACTGTAGGTCGCCACCTACAGCTGACTCGTTGGAACCATCATCTTGGCTAGGCGTTAAACGAGCGACCTTCTCGGGTCGCTCATCATCAGTCACCGATGCCTGCACAGATGAAGTAGATACATTGGTACGCTTCCGTTTCCTCTCCGACTTCGCCTTTTCCCTCGTCGTCAGCTTATCGAACTCTTCTTGCAAATGCGCTTTCAATCTGGGCATACTCTCCAGAGAACGGTCGCACCGCCAGCAACAAAGGTCGCCATCCTTTAAAAGTGGCTCGTATTGGCTGGCGTCAAGCTTAATCATCTGCCAAATTTTCCCGAAATCCTGTCATTAGTGCAGAACGAGATATCCTTTGCTGTGCAACGTACTCTTCGATAATACGAAGGCACGGCATCGAACCACGAAAGAACGTCTTTCAAATGCAGAAAGAACCCCAGGCTAGGATGAAACGAATTATAGTGCTTCTTCAACTTCATCTTCGGAGAATACAAGTCTGCAGAAAGCACATGCAAATGGAGGTGTCTGAAACGATGCCATAAGGATTAAACGAACCCGACGAAGCCATAAGACAGAATAGACAAACGCTTACTCCATGCTCGAAATCGGGTGAAACCCCATCCAAATATCCCACTTGAACTTATACAGCTTCATCATCTCTTCCTCAATCATCTTCTTCACGTTATTCGCTTCCTCATGCAAGTTCATAAGCACCTCCTTTGCGATGCTTTTCTCACATCGAAGCAAAGAACGCAAGTCTGCGAGATGGCGTGCGCTCAATGGCGGCTGGATTCGGGGTATGACCAGAAAGTGAAAGATGGATTTTGGAAACGCATCGAAGACAGTCAGACATGTTTCTGAATGAGAGAGCAGAATCGAAGGTGGTAGAGTCGTTGGATTGGGTCTAGAAGCATAACTGCGGAATATAGCGAGATTGGGGGCGGAAGGTGCAGTCGACATGTGTGCAGCCTACGTTTCTGGGACAGTTGGACGTAGATCGCAGTGTTGCCACTGGACTGTAACTCCACCCTGTCGCAATCAGGATGCCACTCACTGGACATGGAAACGTATTACATGTATGCACTAACCTTAAGCGCGCCATTGAATGCAAAGGGACCAGTTAGGTGATCCCCGGATCTACGTACGTCAATGAAAAATTCTTCAATATAAGAAATTCGGGTGTAGACATTCGAGTTGGAATGGGTGGTTTGTATATGAGCGCTCGTACTCAGCGCTCATGAGCGCATGAGCTCAGCAGTGACTTGACGATCGATTTAACGTCGGATCCCTCCTAATCATGAGCTCATGGTGGAAATTGGTTGAAATGCATCGCGGACAATTTAAACTCACTTGCCGAAATTGATTGAAGCCGGCCATGATTCTGATCGCAGTCGGTCCGTAAAATTTGTGCTCAGCCACGGTCGGAGTTCTAAACACCCTGCCGAGCAACGGCTACTACAAGTACGGCACCCGTGACAGGCGCCTGGATGAAAGATGCAAACTTTTGACCAAGACATCCAACCATCGTCCATTGCAATAACAGATTCGAGCAAACCAGGCGTTCTATGATCACGAACCATCACTGTTTATTTGAACGGATCCCCGACGGCGTGATAATTAGATCAATGTATTCTTTTATCAGAACGCTCTCACGTCGCGGTATACCATCCGATTTTCTGGCGCCTGATGCGCAGTACACTACCTTGACTGGCCTTTACATCCTTTTAAAACCTTGACGTTCTTATTCACCGGCAAACCATATACTCACCGCAGATGTGGAGCTGGTTCACCCACGAGTCGAATGCGCAACGCAAGTTCATCGAGCTTATATTCGATCGAACCGGAAAATATCCCAACTGGGATCCACCCTCAGAGATTCCAGTGCGTATTATCAGTGGCTACATCGTCTTTAGTTGTATGTTGACGTCGAGAAGGTCGGGTTATTCGGATTCATCGACAAAGCCACGGGCAATTTTTTCCCCAAGGGTTCCATCTACTCCAGCGAATTCCAACCACTTCTTCGCAGTGCAGGCATCGACCCCGATTCTGACAAGCATCAACCTGAAGACTGTCCGGAAGAGTCTGAATTCACTACTTGGTCGACAAACGTCAAAAGGCTCGAATTGAACGTCGATTCTCACGCGTGAGTAACAAGTCGTCCGTCCTGATATCGCGTTCCGATTGGCTTTGAATCCACTAGAGGTGTACCTGGGATTGCCACAGCTAGTATCAAAGGAACATGGCAGGTCAAGAAAGGAACTACCGGCGCTGTCTTGCTCATGAATAAACCTCGTATAAAACGCCTCACTCAGGAAGCCCTTGGAAAGCTCGCACAGATTGAATACCTTCAATCAATGCATCTCGTTACCAAAGTCTTTTATTGTCCTGCCTACTCCTTGTACCTCTCAGACAAAAGTCAGTGCATCATGCCGTTTGGAACTAATATACTCATCTAGATGCAGGCGGAGATAATATCAGCATTGCTCTTGTAGCTTCCGCCCCCGTTGTAGAGCCCGTGGGCACGGTTGGTGCGACGTCTGAGATGAAATGGTGGAGTGACACACAAGCTGGATTGTCACGCAACGGATGCAAGACGGAGCACTGCTTCACTCCTTTGTATGAACTTCTGCAAGTAAGGCAACAACGCAATAGGAGGTCGTCACCATCCCCCGAACGCACAGGCGAACAATTGTGAGTACAATCATTGGGTTGACATGTTGGTTAACTGAACGGCGCATTAGATGGATTGCCCCTCCCCTTCCGTGGGCGCCACTCGATGAGGATGGTCGAGAGGTGCCTGTGTACATCAATGCAAGTATCACATCTTACTAGTCAATACCAGTATTTTGACGACTCCTTGAACAGGGGGATATGGATTCTGATGACGCTGAGGAAGAATCAGATTTCTAAGAACGTACTGCCAGTGAATAATCATTGGTGGTGACGCCCAAATATTACCTCGCTTTCACAAATATTGATGTGTTTGCAATTGGATTCATTCACGACGAGCCTGCATCATATCTGTTATCAACAACAAGCATTGCAACTTTCGTGCAGACGGTACATTTGTTACCTTGGAATACTCACGACATCACTAGCCTTAATGTATACATACGTCCTCCCACCGTTGCCCACCATCTCAGATTTTATTGCAATATTATAGAGCTCACTTACGCAAACCTTCAATGTGAGCGCGTACACATGTCTGAAATTTGACAAAGCTGTTATTGAGAATAATGGACGTTAGAACTCTGAAATCGTACAAAATGCGCTTTTTACGGCCTCGTGCAACGAGCCCAGCAAGCAGCGTCGCATGCAACATGGCCACGCTAAATGATCGTCAAGTGATTTACATGCATCTGGACCATCAGTACTTGTCATAAGCCGGATCTAAGGGTTAGTGAGGCCCTACTTTCCGTCAAAAGCGCGAGTTTTTTCAAGCTAAGCGCTGGTTGTTCGAACGTTCGTCAACCATGCCCTCACAGGCTTCATTGGTGCTGGCAGGTACACCCACAGTGATCCTTAAATTATTACGCACGTCGGAAACAGCAGAGTCACCCCAAGTCGCCCCTAAGCAGATCTGAAGGCCTGATAGATGGAAGATCTAAATCAAGCAGCACCATGAAAACGCAAAATGTCTTGACTTGAAAAAAAAAATCAGGCTAAAGCAAGAGCCGAGGGATAACATTTAAACAGACCCCAGGCCCTAGGCAGAGCTTTGGCGTATCTCAATTTTGAAAGTAGGGGAATTTGATACAGGGGAGCAGAATTTTTTATCCCAGCGATGTCACAACACTGGCCAGTGATCAGACTCCAGATGTATATGAATCACTTGACGATAAAACCATTTTTCATCACGCAGCGAAATTCAAATTCTACACTTCTTCGCAGCCCTGCACATCACTCCTGAAATGAGAGTGGCACTCATAACCGCGGAGGTCTCGAGGGCAAGCCAGAGAAATAATGTAAACTTACATTTTCCTACATTTACGAGCAAGTCTAGTACTTAATACTGGTTTTCATCCAAGATGTAGTAGATCGGACTGAGGTCCAGTTAGTTCTGAAGCTTGTGCGCCGTGCTTAAGGGAAAAATCCGGTTTTTTTGTCAAAAGGAAATAGACAGATAATATTAATGGATAATAACGTAAATGACTGCTCGTGAATTCGGCACTCGGAATGTTGTCCTGGCCGGTGATATGATAGAGGACAGGTAGCCGGTCCCCGCGGGGAAAGTGGCTGGCTCATGGTGAGGTTATTTGCACAACATGCAAGGATTGGATATCCTGACCTTAGCGACATAGTTGGTGCGCCTGGAGCTTAACAGATGAGTGACCTCACTAGAGAATTACCTTGCTGTGGACAGAAATTTTATTGTGCTTGGCGACGGGGGCCAATTTTGAAGGCAGTACCGGGGAAAATCCACGAAGTGCAGAAGCGGGCCGGGGAATCGTCAGTGTTCAATCATTTGCGAGATCAGATGATGATCATGATAGTTCTTTGTCGGAAATTTGGTGTAGAATTCACCGAGGTTAAATATATGAGCATGAATTGGCGACATATGAAATGTAATGAGGGTTGACGAGATGATGACATGATCAACAGAACGTGTACCACATCAATATTGGTAATGAAGAAAGAATAATCCTCCAATACGAAGTTCAGCTACGCACCCGGATCACGAGTGTTTCAAGATCAGATCACTGAGGACAGAATTAAACTGTTGGCATGTGGATGCTCCACGAGAACGTAACGAAATCCTCGCACATAGCCACGCAACCCCTAGGCTTGTAGGAGCTTCACACGTCGCGTAGAGAGATCAATGGTCGACAAGTGCATGAAACACCAGATTTTTTTGGAACGGCAGAAAGATCAATCAGATTGAGGGGAACGCTGTCCGGGGACTAGAGTAATCGACAAGTGTCAATATGACAAGAATTAAACCCTCACACTAGATGTACTTACCAGATGTTTCCCCCATGAGGTAGCCCATCATGCAAACGAATTCAACCAGAGTCTCGTTTCACAAAATACTAGAGGGTTTGTCATGTACGCGGCCGCAGGTGCGTCACTCACGACCTTACTTGTGAACTTGGAAGCGATGTCACAAATTGGGTTCCGCATGAAGCCTGAATCGGGAGTGCAACGGCTGGCCATATAAAAGTGTTGATCCTTCGCGTCTGTATATTTATACACGGCTGCTTGTCGCTGTTGTTCAGCACGCCTGTGTCTGTTCTCTTCCAGTTTTTCTGCATATAACAAGAGAAACTGCGAGAGAATCCAGGTGTTCCAGAAAGCTGCCTCCAGGGAACCACAGCATAATAGTTGGGCGTGACGCGAGTGAGTAGATATATCAAATTAAGCGCTCACATTGCTTTTCGACAAGAGTTTGATACAGAATATTCAGACCCTGCGGCATCTGCCGACGGCATACCTAATACAGCAATTTCAGGAACAAAATTTGTCTCAAGTTAACGTCGACGTCAGACTAACAAGTAGAAGTGTGATTCATACATAAGGATTTTGCTGTGAGTTTCACTTCTTATCAGCAGCATTCGAGTTCACCATTAAACATGATGATGCCAGAATCGACCACATCGAGTCTTGCAACAAGCAAGGCTCGCTCAAGACGACGGTCGCATACCTTGAAGCTAACACCAGCTTCTGGCACATCTGGCCTAAGCTCATCTTCGACGTCTTCGTCTTCGCATTCGTCTTCATCGTCCTTATCTTCATCGCGAACTACATCGTGCTGTAAACCACCATACATACATTTGTGCGACTTGCTCACCCCCGCTGACACTGGCACACACCCTTCCCAGACAAGTCCTTCTGCGGTGTCTACGCTACCATCATCACCACGGAAATCTTCTCAAGGTTTTTTAGTCTCTGCTACATCGAAACATACCATGCGCAATCATCACCGTCCACGGGAACGCGACTTGCTCTCCGAGAATCCCGACCAGGAACTGAGTGCAGACGATGAAGACACGTCCAATATTATATATACTGCTAGACGCACTCGAAGCAGTCAAGACATATACCGTCATACCAATATACGAGTAGCGAAGGACTCACGAGCGAGTGGGTTCCATGCATTCCTGAGCGTGGGCCTTGGCTGGCGGAGACCCAAGTCGGAGCAGATAACGACTGCTCCAGGACAATTAGGTGCTGGTGAAACCGAGACTGAGGCTGACGAACCTGTGAGGATTTATCGGCATATACCTCGCACCTTTCTTACTTGGACACGTCTTTGCAGCCACGACATCTTCCGACGACGCGTATACTACCTGCCTCACATCCATTAGTTCCACCAAGTACTTTGACAACTCTACTTTTCGATGTATCACGCCTCCTGTCTGTCGTTCCTGCTTCATTAGGCGCACTGATAAATGCCTGGTGTGTGTGGAAACCTCCAGGTCTGTACTCAGAACAATTTGCTCCCGGTTCATGCTCTCGAATAAATCGAGAGTATGATAGTTGGGGTCGCATTGCCCTGCCGGACAGAGCTGATTATCTCCTGGCTGTGCTTTGGGTAAGCTTTAGCTTTTTTGGATGGTTAATCTCTCAGTTGATATTTTCCACCTACAGGCGTTACTGACAGCGCACCAATGCCTCCAGTTGACATCCGGACTCCTTCACCGGTGGCGTGCCTACTACGCTCCCTTATCCACGCTCATACGCCTTCTTGCTTTGCAGGCCATTTGTTGGCCTGCAACCCATTTTACGCTCGACATCCTCGGCGGATTAGGTTTTGATGTCGATGTCGCATTCTCTACGCTAAACATCTTGGACAGCACACTTCTACGTTGGACCACAATACGTCCAGATGTGTGCTGGGCTGTCATAGGGACGACGACGTGCATTTCTCGCAGCATCCAAATATGGGTGACAAGCAACCTTCTCCCTTCGGATTCAGGCGTTCGTGCATCGGCAGTCCCTGATCGTCTACGGCCCCATGTGAAGCTTAAGGGCGATGAGACACGCAAAGTGGTTGGACGCCGATGGGATTGGGGTCTCGTTGCAAAGGTCTGCATATTACCTGCTGGGTGTTTGTACTTTGTCATGGCGTGGATTGGTGCATGGAGAAGGGAGACCTGGAACTGCTAGAAATTCCATTAATTCCATTTTTTTTTACCTGTTGTGTAGTTTTATGCATCGACATCCTCGTATGTTGAATTTACATCAGGCCATAAGCGATATGTTAATTTCCTACGAGAGTCACGAGACCACTGAACTATCAAATCATGGATCTTGTGCAGCCATTCCCTGAAGTCGGTTTGAGGGAAAGACGTATATTTTTATATATGGGGAAGGATATAGGCTTCACATCGAGGTACATCATCTGAGTTATCGTGCCAGTGATACATTCGTTGAAGCTGTGTCCTGAACCTCTTTGCCGACTTAGAAAACTTCAAAAATCGTTGATATAAAACAGAGATTTCATTGGCTGCTGAGACCACTCAAAGCACGAATGAGATAGAAAATGATTCATCATATGGACTATTGATTGATGCATTATAGCAAGTAATAGAGACGGTTTTTTTAATCCTCTGGGGTCGTAGACCCTATTTGGACTTAGCCCTATGCTCGGGGGGCATAGAGACAGTTATGAGAATGCCCGCCGTTGGTTTCAGGACATGCATTACAGCGACACTAGTGTGACTCTCAATGCAGAGGTTTGGCCCATTGGCGACGGAAGGTAGCATGCGGTTCTGATTGAATGAGGGATGCTACGATCGCTGGGGTAAAAATTCAATTTTTTTTCTGGTTGTTCTTTGACCTCTGGTGACCAGCAGGTAGTTACACCGCAGCCCAGTTGTAAAGTTTGTCCCTGAAAACTCGTATGTGGGCGTGTCACAGTGTATCTTTGTCATTGCAAGACTTACTACAAAGTGGCACCGTGACTCGGCTGGCTCTTGATTTAGCCTCAACCCTTGTGTCAGGATTTCATGATAGATCCCGCATTCTCGTAATTTATATGAAATGATTGTCTTGCTTCTATCGAGCATGCTTGAGAGAGACTACTATGTGTAGTTGCTGTTTTTGAACTTGTGGAATATTATTTTAACTTGCAGCAGCTATAAAATGCATGAGCACAGAACTGACAAACAACCAACAAAAGAACAACCCACACTTCACTTCCTCTCGCACTTTTCAACTGTAAGGCTCACCTCACCAACTAGTAGATTCGACTGACACTGAGGATCTAGATGAATTTCTTAGCGATCATTCTCCTGGCTTTTACGGCTGTTGGCCCTCTTAGTGCACGAGCTGAGCTCGACACCTGCGTTTGGGGGCCGTGCGGCGCTATCCCGTGCCAAACGCCCGTTGATATGACCCGAAGCTGCGACTTCGGAGGTGGAGTCACAGCGACTCAGTACTGTTGCAGGGTCCAGGTAAGTCAGCGATGAAACTCTTTATCAGAACATGCGCTGAGCGCAAAATAGGACTGAAAAAAGTTCTGCTCACACGTTAACGTTGGGCTACGACAATATTTGTGTCTCAGAAATATTCTTGCAGATTGTCCACGGTTCCATCCTTTAGTCACATTTGTAAATATGATTGTCGTTGTTACCGAAATATCAGACTCGTTCTTGAGCGCTGATTTATGGACCTAAGGATCGAATGAGGGAAGGACTACCTGCACAATAAGATCTTTGTAGGGTTGATGCGGCAGCGATAGTGGCGCCCAGCAGTTGGCTGCGCGTGCCAAGTGAGCATTTGAATCGTTCTGTATCAAGTCAAATATACTTCGAGTCTTCGACATGTGTGCCTTCTTGCCTTTGACTATTTGGACTCTCCATATTTTGGTTCTGGGATAATATCTTTATCGCCTGGATCTGTATGGTGGAAGTGGGCTTCCGAGACTGCCCCACTAGCAGAATTCAAAATCTCAAGATACCTCGAGGTAACATTTGATTTGTCAGTTGGAGTTCGAACTTTTAATAAGCCGCTGACTCGGCAAAGAATTGTTTTCACACGCAGATCAAGCAAAGACATCATATCATATCATGTCCGCACATGCACGACGACTTGCACATAAGTGTAGTCCCATCAGATATAAAACATGCTTCCTCGCAAGTCAGGATGCACGCCTTCTCCCCATGCTGCCTTCGCCGCATCAAACACACGCTTCTTCTCTTCATCCTTGTCCACTTTCCCTTTCCCCTTCCCAGTTGCAACAGAGCTTGATACCTTATCATCGGTACTCAAGAAGTCGTTCAAGTAACATCTCCCTCTTTCACAAGCCAAATCGGCGTAGTATGCGGCTGGGACGAGACTCACCGCCTTAGTGGCACGAGCGTATAGGTAACTCGCAGTGTGTGTACCCTGCTGCACCTCATCTGCGCCAAGATGGTTCTCGTCATACACCACCGTGTAGTGTGTTGCCTTTACGTGGCCTTGCAAGCCAGCATGTGCTTGAAGGTAGAAGTCAAAGTCAAATCTACGGTGATTAATATGTTAGAAAATCGACTTATGGTCAAATAGAAGCGCCGTACACTGCAGTGACGCCTCTGTCAACGACTGTTCCTGGACGAGTGTTACCGTTCCGGTCCGCAAACTGGGACTCGGTTGGCCAGAACTTGGCATGGTGGCGCTTTCCACAAATGATGATCGTCAACGATGGGCGATACGGCTTCGTTTGGGGGACTCTTTTGAATGCATCCAACATCTTAGGAAGCTCTTCCTCCAGCACAGTATTGAATTGGCCCTGTCCATTCAAGTTAGCAGCGACATCAAGATCGAGACAAAAGTTTATCTCACTTCAGACACACCATCCCTATAAACAATGACTCGATCTGGCAAGCATCGATTCTTCTGATTGTAAAACATGAGGCGTTCTATCATCATTGCAGCCAGTTCTGTTATCATCTACAAACAAAGGGTAAGTGTTAGTGCGACAACATTGCGATGCTGCTCACCTCTTTCTTGGTCTCCTGACACCTCAGACTTGCTGGGAATTGGACGAAAGAACTATCTGCACTGGCAACAACAGCAGCAATTGATGGCGTGCCTTCAATACTACCGGGGCCAGGGTGCGTGACGTCCATTCCCACTACCATCGTCTTGGCCTTTGTCCACCATTTCATACTCTCCGAATCCAGCATATGATTGATACCTCCGAGTTTCGTGTTCAACTTGAGAGCGACATTCGAAAAGTACTGATCTTGTTTGTTGCGGTCCCGTAGCACCTTGTCCGTAAGCATATGGAGGGTGTGAACGCCCTGCTCGACGTCACAAATCCGCTTTATTCCTGGGTAGATGTAGTTGTCCCGGCGAGATAGTATGACGAGTATGAATGTCGGTTTTCCTTTCTGAGAAATGTGTCGCTTGATAGTCTGACGTATCAAGTCCAGCGCCTGTTGCCTTGTTGGGTCACGGGAGGGAGGGATAAGTTCTTGGTTCAATAAAAAGGGTGGTGATGGCCCCAGTGACATGCCACTGTTGCGGCATTTCTCACCAAAACCCTTCCAGATCCCCTCCAAAGCCGGGTCGTTGGGTCCGCTGAACACGCTTTGTCCGTCTTTAATGACTAGCACCCACCAGCTCTTGATGGTTCCGCCAACGTGAAATTTAACGTCGAGAATGTTCCAACTGCCGCTGCTAACGTTGGGAGGCTTCCCTGCTTTGTAGCTGAGGCGAGGCGGGGGAAGTTCACGTGCAGGGACGACCGCCATGTTGTTGTCCACCGCCATGCCGAAGTTGCTCATAGGACTACCCAGCGTCTGAGGCGTAAACCCGAGAGTGGGAAGGCCGCGGTCAACGATGGCATCTGCGTTGACTCTGGGCGGATTGCAAGCGAACCGAATCATGTTCGAAGTTTCTTTCTCATTGAGACGCCCCCTAAACGGTTGCCCAGGCTCGATTTCACATAGTTCAGCCGGTACGTATATGGAAAATTTTGAATTCGGGCCAGAGATGTCAACGACTGGAACGTCATGTGCATGCTTCAACTTGATGCTGGGGTACTCTGCTGAAGGATTAGCGAGTGAACAAAGTACGGGATAAAGGAAACGAACTTCTCTTGAAATAATCTTCAACGGATATCTTGCCTTTGTACTCTTCGCAGTGAAAAGTCGTCTGCCTCGCGGTCGTAGACATGATCTTCTTAATTGGTTTCTTTTGCTTATACCCTAGATGACTCGTGGTCACCTTAAGCTTCTGCGTAAAGCGTTGGAGCATGGCACCATTGGATGTCCGGTTGAACTCAATGATGGCTTCAGCAAGGTTGCCTGGCTTGTAGAAGGCAGTCATGCAGACGCCGACGTTCACCATGAGTTCCTTATACACAGGTCTAGCGGACGTGAAGAAGCCTTTCCAGGCCTCCACCCCGAGCGCTAGATCAAAGCGCTCTTGCGAGGGGAAGAAATAGCGATTCTTGCCTACACGAACGCCGGTTCGTGATGCATGCGTCTGAAGCACGAGATTCACAGCACCTATCAGCGGCTGGACGTCATAGTCCCGTGACTCAATGCCGCCGCTGAGATACCTGGTACCATGAATTAATGCGAGACCAAATGAGGCAGCTTTCCGTAACTTACTTCGTGAGCTGCGCCACATCCAAGTCACCCGTGTGGGTAATTGCGAAAGTATACGTCTTGGATCTGGCATTGGGACCAGCTTCCCCTTCCTCATAATACTGAACTTGCACGTCGAGAGGCTGAGGCAGCTTCTTGAAAGATACAAGCCTCTCGCTGTTGTCATGTGCAGTGAACGGCACAAGCTCTTTCCACCCTTGTTGATTGCTCCGTTCTAGGAGCCCAAAAAGGCGCGCACGAATACGCTTAATGTCTGTGGACGGCGTAATCTCGACATGGTAGTCGTAAATGGGTCCTTTGGGAAGCTTGACAGGAAAGAAATTGGCCCTCAATGTAATTTGGCGGCCGAGGGTGCCATAGCCAGGCCGGTGAGGGCGCATAGGGTTGAAGGCGAGTTTTTTAAAGGAAGAGACCAATTGATCCAAGGTTGCCAGACGTTGGTCTACAGATGCAGGGCCCCGGAAGATCAAATCTCCTGGGCCTCCCCCTCTGGGACCACCGCCGTACCCGCCCCTCGTACCGCCAGAGCCTCTTCCTCCACCAAACCCGCCACCCCCTCGAGAGCCAACAGGAGGACCACCGCGAGGACCACCGCGGTTACCGCCTCTGCCTCGTGAAAAATTGCTCATGGCTCAGAAAATATATGTTCGTGGTTGTATGGGAAGAGAAATAAATCACTGAAAGACAGTTTACTTATAGTCGTGGGCAGGTGGTCGTGGGTAGCGCTTCTGAAGTTGCTGTGTGAGTCAAGTACCAAGTCGCATGTGCAGTGGCTGTACCACTGGACCAATTAGGCCATGACGCAGCATGTGAAATATGTGAAAGAGTCCTAAAACGATTGACAAAAGGGTGTTTGCGCCCCATACAACTCAGTGGCATATCCGAACCACTCGGAAGTTAAATTTCATTCACCAAAAGAAGGGTCAAATATAACTACAATCATGCTTCTTTATCGTGATACATATCTAGTGATAGCCCATTCATTACAAGCAACAAAGCTCTGTTACCTTGTTTACCAGGGTCACTCCAGCTGGAAATTGTGGCTGAAGGATAAGGTTATGCATCCGTGGGAAGCAATAGACAAACTCACTTTGTATGTAGTAAACAAGGTTCCTGCCGACGAAGTCCGGCCCTTCCCTCTAGTACACAAAGGTGGCCCACAACCCTGCACCTCATAGCTGAGTGCGTGTGAGCACCTCATGGGACCAACAATCGCCCTCTCTCCACCAGCGCGTCGTGCCCATCTCAATTTCATGCAACGCAGGATAAGCTGCGGATATCTTTGGCACAAGGGGTCGTTGCTTTGCGGCATCGCCGCAAACCGTCACTGCTTTTTGGTAATAATGAAGATGCAGCGTCTCAAGCTTTGCCGGAAGTGGGAGATGACCGTTAGCAATCCAATTCAAGAAACCCTAATTCAAAAACCTCAGAATTGTGCTTGGCTTGTCGATAATTAATGCCACTCACCGAAATCAAGAACAACGAATGGAGCGAAAAGTTATCGCTATCCCGCACTTCCACGTTATCAGCAAGCATGTCCATGATAAGTGACATGGGTTCCTCCTTGTTTGTCATGAGCAGCCGGAAGATATGTCATGCAGAAGGCGTAAGCTCACCACGTCAACGCCCATGTTGATATTTGGTGTGCGGAGAATGTCGAGCCGCAGATGGCGAAGATCAGGGTGGATGCGTGCGATGTCCTGCATGCTGTCGGGGGTAGGATGAAAGGGGGAGAGCATGAGATCATGTACCAAGCGAGTGGACGCAGAACAGGCATCCAGTGCTTTGCAGACAACATTGTTATTGTGGACGCCAAACGGATCGCCAAGACTGGCTTGAGGATCGGTCTTGTGATTCATCCTCAAACAAATAGTACTAACTGGCCGCCCAGGAAATAAAATGGGGATAAGAGTCGGAAAACCGTCGTATGCCACGAGGTTGGATACAACAGATTGTAAAATGGGCTTGCTAGGCTTGGCCATGGTTGAGAAATTCGAAATGGTGAGCGATGCGAGTGAAGGTGTTCTGCTTAGGAAGGCAAATAGCGTGTCCATGTGAGTTTCCGGAACCACCACAGAAAGATGCTTTAGGTTCTCGAACTGTCCCACCTGGACGAGTCCAAGGAGAAACGAATCCGAGAAGTTGAGGTCGAGAAGTGTAAGCCTTTCTAGATGTCGAAGGTTGAAGAGCGAGGAAATAAGTTGTGTAGTTGGAGGCGGTACGAGTGTTGGGCCACGGTGTGTCTCATAGGTGATTGACACGACTTTGAGTTTCATGGCCTTGTCAGTGGATGACAGATTGCATCGTTCCATATAGAGGCATTCCAGCTTAGGGAGTCTTACCAGCGCAGACCAGTGCTCTTCCTCCATGTGAATATCCGAAATGCTCAGTACACGAAGGTTTCTGCATGACGGCAAAATGAGGAAAATCGAGATGGATGGCTGTACGAATGGGAAGCTTATTTTGTCATATGATTGCATGATCTCGCTTTCTTCTAAGGGAGCAGGCGAGCCAAACGTTTTGATGTTCCATGTCTCTACTAGCCCAAGCACTTCCCGAGCATCGCTGTCACTTTGAAGTGCGTGGAGACGAAGAAGAAGTCGGCGTGCTCGTGCGATCCGTACAACATCTTCATGTCGAGGCTGGAATATGTGCCGGATGGTACGCTTGTATGGAATGGTAGTGGTGATGTGCTTGAACAATAAGTCTTTGCAGATGAATCGAAACGACCGACAAGTGGATGATAGAGTGAGGAGATCTTCAACCACCAGGAAACTCAAGCAATGCAGCCAAAGTTCTGGGGGAAGCGACCGCGAATAATTTGGCTCCTGTAAAGTTCCAATGAGCTGACCCATGTAGTAGAATTCAGGAAATTAGGGCTAGAAGCAAACGTCGAAGGCTGAAGCGCTTACGTAGAGTTGGCAACGTTTATGATGTCATCAGTCACGACGCCAAATAGGGTCAACTTTTCATCTCAGCACTCAACGTTGCAACCTTAGTACTGCTACACGATGCAGAACCCACAACGCGATCTTCCAGTAGTGCTGACAGCTCTGGCTACCTCTCGCAGCCCTGCTGATTTACGTACAGCTGTGCAGAAATTCTACACCCACGACGCCTCTTTGCACCATCCTTTGGGGATCGTAGAGCATGGACCAAACTCACGCCAGAAAATTCTGGGCGTGTACGAGTGGCACCGCATCATCAGCCCCGACACTACCAGTAGTGTGAATGCAGTGTGTTAGTTTACCCATGGATCTTTTTCGTCGTTCAAAGCTGACTATATGCGCGTCTAGTATATGATAGGAAACACCATGTCCTTGTCGTCGAGGTAACTCAGTACTTTCATGTTCGAATCAGCCCCTTCAAAGCAGCCCCTTCTCGGTGAGTGTATGCGCGCGATTGTCCTCGTGATGTTGACCTGAGCCCAAATTGCGCATCCGCCAGCTACATTATCCGTGTTGTGCTTCAGGAGCGAGACAAGGAATTCTATATCTATTCCCAAGAAGAATTCTTGCACCCTATGGTTCGTCTTTTGTTGACGATATACTTTTGGATTTCGCCCTGATCGTCAATATTAGGACTTGATGAATTCAGTTCTGCCGCCCCTCGCTCCGTTGGTCCGGCTTGCACTTGTCTTCTTCGCACTTGTGGGGGTCATGTGCTCGAATGTATGGGTCTTCAGCTTGCTCCTGTGGGTGAAGCTCTTCGGTATAGGTAGCGACATTCAGAGAGGCCAGGTGAAATCGGGCTTTTCGAGGTTGGTGCAATCTGGAAAGCAGGAGACGGTAGCTGGCGTATTGGAGACTGCGCAATACGGACCGTCCAGAGGTAACGCGGACAACTGAACACTTGTGTAGCATGCCACAAACTCCAGCTTTGGCATCTCCGGTCCATCGTTTTCATTTTCATTTGCAGCTGTGCTGTATGACAGGATCGGGACGCTGTACTTTTATCACCAATACTTAGAAACTGTATGTTCAGATGAGTCATGGTTGTCGCATTTGTACTAGTTAAGATGTCGTATCATACCTTGTCTCCCGCACAGTGGAAGTTCTGGGGTCGGCCCTGGCGCGTTCGTAACCTCGACATAAGTCCCCGGTGCTGTTGGTTCCACCATCCAAATCACCTGCAAGACCAACCGGTTGATAACCTGAAATGGACCTAGGAACAAGTAGGGCAGCCATATCCTAAAAAGTGTACAAAATAAGCCCCTCATCCGGGGGCACAATACCGGCTCGAAGCTCAAGCACTAGCACTCATGCTTGGGGCGCTACCTCGATTGACCTGACCTGTGACTCATCAACACTGAAATTAGCAGATGATGGGCACGCGTCTTTAGCGGCTGGAAATTATGTCTTTGGCATCCCACTACAGATAAGCGTGGCAAGGTTCGCGTCATACTAGGTCGTTTTGTCATCTGCTGCTGCGTAGAGCAAATTGGTTGAGTTGCGCGAATGAAGCCAGAGCCTGCGGGTCATCGATTATCAGCAACTCGATGTGCCTTAAATTCGTGTAGATGGCCAAAAGGAATAAGAAGTAGTATGATGGCGTTATTGCATGTGGCCGCGACACGGCTTAGCCTGCTGGGTGGTTTGAGTCTCGAAATGCACACTGGTTGTGAAAAGATTACTTAGGATGATGCCGCGACCCACACTCCTTAGACGTCGACTCCTGTACATGGACGAAGTGGCTTTTTGGTGGGTTGAAGATTTCGACCATGACGTCGGCCACATTAAAGCGGTATCTCGGCGGAGTCCTCAGGCTGCAGTACACCGTGGCACTGGAGCAAGTAGTTTGTGATGATTTCCTAGGTGGGCGAGGAGGGCGGGGCCCTTCATTCATGCCAGCTCAACACAGCAGGGTGAAGACTGTCACAGTGGTACATTGCTACAGCATACAGCAAGACGGTGATGCACTAGAGGGAGTACCCATAACCTATGGGTCAAGAGATTATGAGCGCTACCTCTGGCAGCTCGCCTAGGTTCTTGGCTGCCAGTGAATAGCGGCCGGTGTCCCACAAGGAGACAACAGCTTCAAGTTGAAATTTTATTTTCAGAGATATGAGCCCCGCAGACCAAAAGGGTGGTGTGAGAATTTACGTCATCGCGGTCTGATGGCGTAGTTGGTTATCGCATCTGTCTAACACACAGAAGGTCTCCTGTTCGAGCCAGGGTCAGATCATGTTTTTTTTCTCCATTTCTTCATTTCTGCCCTTAGCCAAACTTGAGGCAGAAGAAGGAAGAAAGTTGTTCAAATTCCTTCCAAAGACTATATACCAAGCTGTGTAGCAACGTGAAATTCCTGCACGCGTTGGTTCCTTTCTCACCATGACTCGGACTATTGGATTTCCGTGCGGAGATGTATTTGTGCCTTCGAAAGGGCACTCGGAGGACTGGGAATTATCGAGGTATTAGTCATTTGAAGCGCTGCTGATACCAACCCTGGTGTAAATGATTTCCCTGGTCTTTATAGGCAGACTTTAGACGACTGAAGATAGCTTTATCTTCATGAGGCTATGAAAGCATCTTCTAACGCACATAAATCTCCCATTTTCGCTGCCGACACCACTCTCCTGGAGACTTTGTTTCTGACTCATTGAATTGTTTATCCTGTTTCGTGTCCTATTGGGCATTTTGAATAGCTTCTTGCGCAGACAGCAGCGAAAGAAGTTACAATCTGCACCTCGAATCACAGCGACGCAATTCGGACACAGATTGGGAGTCGCTGTGGACCATCTTATCACTGCACGATCAATCAAGACTACCCATTCTGAATGGCCTGCGACATCAATGAATAAATATCCAGGAGAAGTCAAAAGCCCAAAACAGTACGCCTTGCAGCGGTCAGCACTTGACTAGGATGGCCGGTGATGCAGGTTTCTGTGGCATCGCATTATTTTAATATCACAAGTCTTATTTGACACGTGGCAGCTGGTGGTGGATGCTTGATTGTGGTCGCATCGCCAAGAAGCAACTCGATGAGGGTTGAAATGGTTTGAAACCCTTAAATACGCTCATCGAGTTGATTCTTCTCATTCTGATTGTAAGGTCAAAAGTTGATCTCTCCTTCATCTTCGTCGCCACACATTTCAGTGCTTCATCCAACGCGCCCGACATTATTCTGAAGGTGACGGTGTGAGTGGGGGTTGGAGGGTCGGCCGACTCTGAGTCAGAAGGGTATGTTAGATCAGGGAGCTCTGCGGATCTCTGCTCAGATGTTTTGATCTTACATACCTTTACTCAGAGTCGGCCGTCCGTCCAACCCCCACACACACCGTCACCTTCAGACACTCTGATGCAGCAAAGGCGCCCCGTCAAATCGCTTGCTATGCTTCAAGGTCATTCAAAAGGACCATCTCAAGTACATGTTTACAGGAGAGACCATCATGAACAAACTTGAAGTATACAAGCGTCTTGCATCATCGATGCCGTGTCCCGCACCTAACTTTCTCATGGGGCTTGAGTTGTGTAGTGCTAATATTGAGTTCTACGGGGAATGATTCAGAGAGAACTAGTGCGGGGGAGTTTGTTCACTGAAGCTACAGAAAGTAGTAAGGATCGACTTTTATCCAAGTGAGTACAAAGGATTTCCGTAAGTAGTACTTCGAACTGATACAAAGGGGATTTCATAGCCGTCACCAGTGGCTAGCAAAGAGACATTCCTTACAATTGTCATTTCAGACAAAGAATGAAACATCTTTTGCCATGGTATGTCCTTTTCCCCTGCGAGCCATTTGAGTTGTTTGACTCCACTGGATATCTATAGAACTTAATGGCGAGCGACCTATGCACTTCTATGATGTTTCGCTCTTCATATTGTTTCAAACATGCTCGCAGGTGGACTGCCCAAATAGTATATTAAGTGGTTGTCTTCCTTGTTTTTGATGTCTCACGCCTCTGACTTTGAAAGCCCTCGGGATCAGCGCTCTGCACGAGATAGGCATTATCCACCGGGATATCAAAGCAGAACACACCCTGATCGACGTTCGAGAGAATGTGCGAATTGGGCCCCTCGTCTTCATCCATGTACCTCAAGCCAAAGTCAGTGGCTTGAGTTATGTAGATAAAGACGAGGGGCTCTTGGATCGACAGGGGGCGCATACGACATTGCGGTGGGAACGACGTACTACATGGCACTGGATCCTGCACAACAGATTCAACTCCGTTCTATCCAGTACAGAATACCCGTTGACTGGTGGTCATCAGGCCGTGTCGTGTACTAGCTTGTTTCGAATAGGCATAAGGCACGTACTGCGTCTTCCTTCGCTGCTATCTTACAGACATCATCTTTTCAGGCGCTCTTTGATAAAAAGGACGATATATTGAACTATGTTTCTTGGTGCTCCAGGGATGATAGAACATCCAAGTGGTACCCTATTTTTGAAGCCTTTCCTATGATGATCGCAGATTTAATTGCAGGTATAAGTTTTGTATCATTCATTTTCCAACACTATGATTTATCTTTACCGCGGTAGCTGCTGGATCCTGACCCGTCTGCGCGGTACGGCTTCTCTGAGGTCGCCGACCATAGATCATTCTTGCGTAGATCTGGCACGCATACTTTCGTGGTAGGTTAGTTTGGATTTGTCTGAGAACACTGCACTCAGAACGCATTGCAGCACTCGAGGAACAGCCAGATTCGCTGCTAGACTTGCAGTGTGCCCAAGAGACATCAGAGGTCTGGCATCGATTAGCTCCCTGGGACTCGGGGAAACCGCACGCTCCAAACGTAGATTGGATCAAGCCAGCATTTTTTCTATCTTGCCTCGATGATAACGTTACGTTCAGTGGATTAGATTGGGTGCGAGTGATTATCCTGTGGTTCCACTCGTTCCCTTGCTATTGTCGACGATTTGCCCATAGTGTTCTCACGCAGATTGGCTATAGCTCTCGCTGGATCATTCCCCAATTATCCTACCTTGCTTTTGGCGCTTCTATTTCTGATCCGTCCACGTCATGAAGACTTGCGGTATGACCTATCTTTGTTATCACCTCTGCTCCAGTTGACCTTTGCGCTCCATTACTGTGCTTCAGCCCGGGTCCAGTATGCTTCCAAACCCTTGTATCCCTATTTCCTGTCATGACGCGCCGTCCAATCATTCTGCGCTGGGATGTATTAGTAGCATCATCACGCGGTTGGTGTCAAGGGCTTTGTTTCCCACAAAGGAACCTTCAACAAGATGCCGTATATTCTTTTGCTTTCTATGGGGCCTCCTAATCCAATTGATTTGATGCCGCCACAGTGACACCGAACGAGCACGTGCATATGTACGCGGCGACAGACTGCGGCTCACGCCACCGCGTATGTGCGCCAATTCTGGGTCGAAATGTTTCCATCCATAGGTGGCGGTGTGCGTAATTCAGACGAGAAGGTCGTCCGTACGGCTTCGGATATCTGTATGTTCCTGGGTTACATTTTTGAGGGAAAGTAACCATGAAGCTTTGGTTTAAAAGCTGATCAAATCACAAGTTATCATAATAGAATTAGCGGGTCAAACTGCCCCATGATTTGCCAGTAAAAACAGTACCAGAATACAATAATAATACATCACTATCGTCATATCTCGTTTCATCATCTATCACGTTACATATCGCGAGCCCCTGCTGCAGCAGGTGAGCAGGGTAGGGTGGCGCCCATCAATGCCTTTACAAAGCAGGCGCAGGCGTGATGATGGGGGCTAGGAGAGCCCTACGCTTAGCTGGGGCGGTGGCTGTGGAGGTGCAAGCTCCGTCGTTAACCCAGACACCCGCAGCACCTGTTGTGGGACTGTCAAAAAAAAATTGGAAAAAGTGAGTTCAAATCACCTCCAGGGGTGTCGTTCTCCGTCCACCATTTCGCGGTCCACAGATACCCACTAAGTTATGAATTAGTAGATAGACAAGAGCAAATCAAAAATTACGCACCCGTAGGTTACTTGAGCACCTCCGGTATACTGAATAAGGTTCAGTTTTGAACGGAGAAAAAATAGAAATCTACTCACGGCCACACCGGTAGTCCATGCGGCAACACCTGCGCAAGTGGTCCCGGATGTTGAGGTACTGGTACCTGTCGTCGTTGTCGATGTCGTCGTGCTAGTGCTCGTGGGTGTTGTCGTCGTCGTCGTGCTAGTGCTCGTGGGTGTCGCAGATGTTGCGGTTGTGGATGACATTGGCCAGGTGTTCCCACGCACAGTCGCGATCCATGAGGCAGCAGCGTAAGGATACTAATATCAGCATGCTCAGAAACCTTGCGGATCACTCGGATTCTCACGTACCTCCCAAACCATGACACCGCCATCTAGAATTTCCCATTTTGATCAGAGAGGGAAACTAGCTCAATGAGACAGACTTACTCCATCCAGCAGCATAGGCCGAGGAAACACAAGATGCTAAGAGAGACGGGTCCATGTACCCGTTGCTGGCTTGTGCTGAAGTAGCAGGCTTGCCAATCACAAGCTTGTCCAGAGAAACACCGCTATTGGCGATTTGGAAGAGTGCAGATTGTGGCCAAGTAGTCGAGGAGGTGTATAGAAGACCGTCGCAAGTTGTGTACTCCGTTGTGCCCTCTGTTTGTTGTTAATGGAGACAAAGCGAACGCATTACGGAGAGACCCACGGTTGTAAAACTGGGATGTCAGAGAATCAGAACAAAAAAATCAGAAATAATGGGACGTCGGACGCACCTGCACATTATACCAATCAATCATATTGCCGACAACAGAGTTTATCCAGAGGTATCCCCCACCACCCCACCTATTAGGAGTAAACCTTGTGGGTTCAGTCAGTAGACGTCGACTTGGCCACTATATTAGAATATATATTCACCAAGGGGCAACAGCTGTGCAAATAATTTTAGCGTGGTAATGGTGCTTTTGAATATCTCACTCACGAGCATGAGTTAATATGTATTGGCCCTGCGGAAGCTGCGTGCGGAGCTGGGTGGTGAAGTTACCGAGCCACTGCTCAGCAGAGCCAGTACCACCGTTGAATGCAGCGAAATCCTAAGGAAAATTAGTTTTCATCAAACATTACTAGACATCATGCGACATGCCTCATAGTCGACGTCTACACCCTGAAGGCCATATTGGATAACCCAAGCTGCCATGGTATTCGCAGTACCGATGGGGTCGTATCCCGATGAAGTGGGGGTCTCAGTGGACCCGAAAAGGGACACAATGAGTGAGATACCTGCGGCCTGGTACTCGGAAAGAATCGAAGAACGTTGAGATGCTGTAAGCGCTGCCCATTCCTGAGCTTGATCTGCTGCACCATAGGCCTCGAGGAACGACAATGCAAACACATTAAAGCCCTGATATTTGTGCCAGTTAACAATTAGGATATTGACTGCGAGTTGAAGAGAGAAAGCTTACCGAAATATTTGACGCCGAAGGTTCACTAGAAACGTACGCGTCGCTGTATAAAACAAAATGGGGGGCTACTGGGGTAGCACGCTTCAAAACATTCCTTGCTTTCGGAGTCAGGCCTCTCAACATCTCCTCAAGAGGCACAGAGGCGACCTCTCCGAAGCACGCGAATGCCACCATCGCAGCCGTCAGGGCAAGATAGAGATATACCATGGTGTCAGAGTTATAGAGGTTTAAACTTGTGCAACGAAACAGCTGCCTACATGATCCACCGCGTTTTATACCTGCAGATAAGGATGTAAGAGCCCCAACCAGAACAAAGCCTCAAGGTACCCTGAGTGCGCGTGATTAGTTGTCTCGTGAGTGTGACGAAAATAGTGGTTCATCAGCTTCTGAAGATGAGGATAACATATGTGGTTTTGGTTTCTGCAAGGTCAGAGCGCCAGATAGTCAAAATAGAACCTCGAGAGCTTGCCAGAGCCCCCTGAAGGTAACCCAATGGGATGACGCAGAATGAACGATTACTTACATGATACCGAGTAGGTAGGCATCTCCTAAAAGTCACAAAGCTAAGTGTGCCCATGACTGGCCTCGATCGTGGTACCGAGATCCTCCCATGTGGGACGCGCTCTAACATTTCAGCATCCGACTACATCAAGTCAGAGTGAGTATAACTCATGCTGCTAGGCAGATTCTACCACAATACCCTTATTAGTGTGCCCAGACTCGTCCGAACGCAGTGGATGCATCGAATAGGCACCTGAAGGAGATGGAGAAGTTAAAATGGGCACGTAGTATCGCATGCGACTCACCATATTTAGGAATCTGAGTCTCTAAGCTGGCAGTCAAGATATCAGTTCGTCGCAATTGGATGGTATATCCTATGCATGGTAAGCCGGGAGCAGCGAATCAGCAAGTTCTGTGTACTGCACGCGTACGATGATTCCTCAGAGGCACCCCTCCAAATTTAGTTCAACTATCTGGAGGGAGGAATCAGCATCTGCTAGCAAAAGACTGTATCTCAATAAGTTCATCATGCAATGATTTATACAGCTTGTTTTGACACGACGATGAACGTATTGAACTGGATTTTGTGGTACGAGTATGTCAGTAACTAGCAAGTCACGACTCACTACAATTCTTCCTTTCCTAGTTCTCACGCCACGTGGGCTTGATCCGTGACGCCTACCCTTATCCTCCACCTGAGCATACGGGAAGTGCTTCAAGTTGGAGATGTCCCATAAACGCAAGTACTACAAGATTGCACCAAGGGCTGACCTTGTGGCTTCGGTAACGATAATTCCATCAGATCTTTTAAACTTGGCCATTCAAGCATACGAGGCTACTGTCATACGCGGCCCGCAGTCTCTTTCAACAGCACTTTCTCTTGAGGCGCCGCATCTTCCAACTTTTGAGGCCGATGCAAACGACCCTCAAATTGGTAGTGCTCTCATACAATGGGGTGCTAGCACAAGAAAATACCAACTTCTCAACTCGGATTCTTCTTTCCCCGAAGCGGCGGACGACAAGGTTACTTGGGTGGACAGGTGGGTCTCACTACTAGTATGGTCATTGCTAAGTTATTGCGAGCCGTCCCAAAACACAAGTGGCAATTATATACTCTGCGCGTGTAATGTGTATCTGAGTGATCCGTCGGATCTACGTGCTATCCGCTTCGGATTGGAAGATATGGTCTCATCCTTATTCTCAGTTCCACACAGACTAATACAAAACTCGCTTAGAAATGATGCTCGCCTTCTGCTTGATGGCGTCCCAGAGCATGCAAGTCCGAGTACCTCCCAGCCAAGGTCTTTGTCTCCAACCGGATGGTCAGACTTACCATCCGACTCTGAAGATACCTTTTTCTTCACACCATATGAAGTTGAAGACTACCGGCGCGAGAAACGCAGGCGTCTTATTGACCAAAATAGAGAGGACCGTCTGCGAGCCCTCGCCGAGACCGACGAAAGCGAACAGTCAGATCTTTGGGGAGGTAGTGATGAAGAGGTAAGAGGTCATCCTTTAGTATTTGTAGTGAGGATGTCATACTAAACGGCAATTTCTGTGCTAGCCCGATGATATCCAATCAGAGCTTATGAAAAGAACAGCGCTACACCTTCTCTCGTCTCCTAATCCTGCACAACTGGAAATGCGCATTCTTGCAAACCACGGTGCAGACAAGAGATTTGCATTCTTGAGGGGACGGTGGTCACGAACATGGCGCATGACTAAGGAAAGGCTTAGACAAGAAAAGATCAACCAATCAGCTCAATCGCTACGTGCTTCACGGAACGTAGTTCTGGGAGGACTTGCTGCGTATGGAGATAGCGATGACGAAGGTAGCAAGGAAGAATCTGAGGGCGGGGAAACATCTTCATTACAGGTTGGTGAAAGATCTGCCACGGACCTGGATTTGCTTCAGAACCGTAATGTACGGTTGGAGGAAGCTGAACAGGAGGCTCGACGTGCTAGAGCTAGGAAGTGGGCTGCACAACGCCGTACACGAGAACGAACTTTGAGTGCAGATGAAGATCGGGCAAATTCCTCAGACTCATGATGACTGTATGGTGACAAATGTTTTGCTTCTCATATACAATGTTCCCTGAACCTGAAACGCGAATCGCCACGCTCTTTTTGAAATAGTGCAAGGGAAAATGCCGTGTCTGGACAGTGGGCGAGGCGCTCTTACATAAAGCGCTCGAACGCAATGATCCGACCCCACCTTCACTCACGCCCTTCGAATCCAATCATTCACCTGCACGCAGTTGACCTCTACCGGTTCTTTGCCCTTTTCAAATGGTGTTGGGGTACCGCATAGGTGGATGATGGGCTAGAAATTCTTGAAGTGCTGAGATCGAAGTGGTCCGAAATCCCATGTCCTGATGCACAGCTCCATTCATTGCTTCCCATGATGATGGTTAGTCAAGCATTCCCCTGGACTTCTGGTTACGAAGCAGATATCAAAGTCATGACATTTACATAAAAACTTCCTATAATTTGACATTTCGTCTATCCCACAACAATTGCAGTCGCCGCTCAACTCGGAAGTTCGACTAGGGCGCAACTGTCATACCCAGACTGCCCTAGCATCCCGGGTATGCAAGCCGTAGCGAGCTCCTTCCGTCCGTGTATAAAATATCTTCTATGTCCTGTTCATCCGTTCTAAAGCAGGTCCCCACCGACCATAATGTAAGTTTTCCCAATTTTCGCTGAGTAATGCTTATTTTTTGACGACAGCTCCTGAACACAATATTGTCACATCAATATCAATCATGTCCAAGTCCCCTTCTGTAGTGCAACGAAAGTATGCACATCTTTCTTTTTTTGTCAAAACATGAACTTATCTTCGTTACTCCGTAGGGAATTAAAGCATGTTGGCATTGTGGGAGCTGGTATGGCTGGCTTGTATGCTGCATATCGGTTGAAATTGTCGAACGATCCCCGCATCGCAGTCTCTTTGTATGAACTGGATGGGAGGGTCGGTGGGCGTGTTAAAACTTACCGCTTCACATCCGAGAAGGACCAATACTTTGAGGCTGGTGCTATGCGCATTCCTAGTACCCAGATGCACCAGCCAACCTTCGATTTAATCAAACTTCTGAACGACACCCACCATGCCGATCTCAAACTCATACCTTATCATCTCACCGCCCCCGGCAATCGCATCTTTATAAATGGTATCTTGAAGAACGGGGGCGATGACAACACTGCCAAGGCGCTGGGATTCGACCTCCCTGCACCATATGATGACAAGACTGCAAACGCTCTGCTGCTGAGCGCTATACAGATTTTCATTGATTTGTTGGAGCGAGACTTCGACCAGGGCTGGAAGCTCCTCATGCGTCTTGACAAAGTCCCATTCCGTTCCTACCTGGAAGCTCTTGCATGGCCGCAATCAGTCATTGATTTCACAGAGACTATGTGCTCTCAGACCAACCAGTTCGCGCTTAGCTTCTCTGAGCTCATCATGCAGAACCTCGACTTTGACACTAAACAGTGGTTCACACTGGAAGAGGGGATGGACAGGCTTCCCCAGGCACTTGCCGGGGTGGTTGGCATGGACAATATCACCTTTGGTGCGCGAGTCCAGAAGATTGAGCAGACTAGTGACGGTACCGGTGTCACTATCTGCGCAGATACACCTAGGGGCCGGGTAGAGCAAACCTTTGACAAGATCATTCTTGCCATTCCGCCCAGTGCGTTGAGGATGATTCCAGAGCGTCCTCACTGGGATTACAGGAAGGAGCAAGCTATTCGCGCGATGTTCTACGAGGCGTTGTATAAGATCGGCTTACGTTTCAAGACTCGATTCTGGGAGCATGTGCAACCCCCTTCTCTAGGGGGACAATCAACGACCGATCTGCCGATTCGGTGGATTGTATATCCATCTAATGGCATCGGATCCGAGGGACCTGGCGTCTTGCTTTTGTATTCCTGGAACACAGATGCCTCCGTGTGGTCATCCATTCCTTTCAGTGAACGTCTTAAGAGCTCTTTAAAACACCTTTCAAAGGTTTTCCCGAGCATTGACGTCTACGACCAATTCATCGCGGCAGAAGATTTAGCATGGTCTGAACACAACCCTACCGGTGACGCTATGTTCCTCCCTGGGCAATTGTCAGAGTACTTTGAAATTGCTCGTCGTAAGGAAGGTAACATCTACTTCGCCGGAGAGCATTTGAGCCGTCACCATACGTGGATTACCGGAGCCATCGATTCTGCCAGGTCAACTGCAGAAGAGGTCATTAGTGACTTTGCCTTCAAGCGTACTCCAACAGGATGGATCCCCCGTACTGGAACAGAGCCAACCGATCATTATGATCCTGAGGCTCACCGCATGAAGGTGATCAAGGGTGGGCTGGAGAATATCAAGAATAACCGCGAGGAGTTCGAGAAGTCCGTCTTACTGGGCGCTGTAAACTAAAAGTGTTGATCATATTCATGCGCGTGTATTATCTGGACACTATTAGTCTTGTAACATTCGACATATATTTGTGCGACTGGAGAACGTTCTGCCTTACGCCACCAGCCCTCGGGACTCGGGACTCGGCTACTCGGCTACCCAGTGCAAAGCAGACACGTCCGCCGCCACGTGGATATGTCACGTGTCCAGATAGTAAAACTAGTACTAGTAGCTGCTAGCAGTACGTAGACGTTCTCTCCCTAACCCCTTGCTAACGCCTCAGGACTGTACTGCAGATCATGGACCTGCTGCACTCTCAGCTTGCAGCACTCCAGCAAAAGTTGTCTTTTGTTGCAACTGATCCAATCGACTGGAAGTTTTACGTTCAAGCTTTCTCATGGGGTGTTACGCTGTTCGAGTCTTACCTTTTGTCAGTGTATTGCTCTGTTGGATTCTCTTTCTTAGCTCACTGTTTTTTTACTCGAAGGCTTCGCCAGTATCCTCTGTACTCGAAAACTTCTCCCCCAGAGGTTTTAGCAGACCACTTCGATGCTGAGGCTTTTACAAAGTCCCAGAATTACGGCAAGGACAAAGCAAAGTTTTCCTTGATCACTGGACTGCTCAAACAAGCCCTTGATTCTGCTATGCTTCATTATGGATTGTACGCATTTGCATGGGACATAGGTGGACGGACGACAGCTTATTTTGGATATGGCAGCGAGTATGAGGTTCAGTAACTCCTTTCAATCAATTCAAACCTCACACTGACTTGATATAATAGATCTTGCAATCCCTTGCGTTTGCTATCGTGCTTTTCGTTATCTCGTCCATACCTTCGATACCTCTCTCTGCTTACCAAACATTTGTTCTGGAAGAGAAGCATGGCTTTAACAAGACTACGCCCACGTTATTCGTCACAGACCTTTTGAAAAGCTGGGCGATTGGCTTCGTCATTGGAATGCCGTTCCTCGCCGCTTTCCTTTACGTCTTCGGGTGGGCTGGAGACCGCTTTGTTCCATGGCTTATGGCTTTTCTGTTCGGTTCTTTCTTCTCGGCAGGCAGGGCTGTGCTAATATGCCTTCTCTTCCAGTCTGGCTTTCCAGATCATAATGGTCATCATATATCCAACTGTGATTCAACCACTCTTTAACAAGCTTTCACCCCTCAAAGAGGGCGAGCTACGTACAAGGACTGAATCGCTCGCGACGAAGCTCAAGTTCCCCTTGAAGCATTTGTATGAGATCGACGGTTCCAAGCGTAGTTCTCATAGCAACGCTTACTTCTTCGGATTGCCCTGGGTTAGTATGCATCACCTGCTTTGACCATCCCTGCTTATCATTATTTAGAGCAAACACATCGTCATCTTCGACACCCTGATCAAAGAAAGCAAGCCTGACGAAGTCGAGGCAGTTTTGGGTATGTGTACTTTTATTTTCTGGTCTATTGATTGAACGTCTGGAATCAGCACATGAACTCGGCCACTGGTATCACATGCACCCAACGAAGTTGCTCTGTGTGTCTCAAGTTCATATCTTCACCATCCTTGCCATGTTTCCCGCCTTCCTGCATGCTCCTCAGTTCCTGCGGGCATTCGACTTTTCCCAGGCTGTCTCTGTGCGCCCACCTACCATCGTTGCATTCTTGCTATTTCAGGTGCGTTATTATATGTTATCGCTTTGCGTATGACGCTGACTCTGGACATAGATGATTCTTAGTCCTCTAGAAGCGGTTATTGGCATCGCGCTGAACTTCCTTTCGCGCCAGTTTGAGTGGGAAGCTGACCGGTTTGCGTGCGAGATCCAAGAACGGCTGTCTGCTCCAGAGATGAAGGATATGGGTGAGAGGCTTTCACGGGCATTGATCACGCTCCATGTCAAGAATCTCAGCACCTTATGGGTTGATTGGCTGTGAGTCGAGTTATGATACTTTGGAATCGACGTGCTGATGTGTCATCGATATAGATACTCGGCTTATCACCATTCGCATCCCACATTGACAGAGCGATTGAAGGCCCTTCAGGCATTCCAGTCTAAGAGGGATGGTGCTGCGAAGAAGGAGCTCTAGATGATTCGCTTCTGTTCGATTTAGTACGTATAGTACAAGCATCCCATAAAATTGTATATTTCATCGTAGGTATTATGCACGCTCAAGGAGTATTATTGAGTACGGATAGTATCATTCCCCAACTAGAGTTCTTCGCGAAATATAATCCTTTGCATCTTGCCTTCCCTTGTCAACATCAACGCTGAGGAGTACAGGCACTGCTGCCCACACCATGAATACGAGGAAAAAGAATGCGTAGCGGATGTTCCCCGTGCTATCCGCTATAAGGCCGACGATGAGGGGACCAACAAAAGAGCTTGACTGAGTGCAGAAATGGTGGTCAGTGCAGAAAATACTTGAATATATTTGCCAACCTTGTCTGTTATCGAGAAAAGACCATACCTAGAGCAGTGTGTCAATATTCTACGCGCCACACCTGTGAAAGACACATACCATCGAGCTTCTTCCCCAGGGGGTAATAGCTCCGCATAGAAAGCTCTAGCATAGCTCTGAAACGCACCGTACGCAAAACCTGTGATAGTGATACCAGTCGGTCAATGCTCGTGATCGAGGTGAAGTGCACGAACCAAAATACACTGCAAGACCAAACATTTCTCCCTGTGTCGTCAGTCCACCAAATCGCGCAGTTCCCTTAAAGATGGGCAAGAATCCCAAGCACCCGTATACCGGAATCAGCGAGACCATCATCACGAGAAGGACCAGGACGTGAAGATTCGACCACATGAATTTACGTTGGAGGACGGGGGATACTAGAGAGCCAATGATTCCTGAGAGTGGTGTGATAGCGCCGATGAGGACGAGAGAAGAAGCTTGCATGTGCAGAGTTGTTTTCCCAAACAGTATCGCGGTCGATGTTATAGTAGTGAAACCTGTTGAGCGGTCAAATTCAGTGGAGAACTTGATTGGTGGGATAACAGACAGACCATCGGAGAGAAGGAACCAAGCAGCGAGGTATCTGAATGTATTTTGAAGACGCTTTATCTCGCGCCAGCGAAGCATAACTCCCAATCGTTTCCATGCAGCCGCAATCTCCGAACTGAAGGTCCAATCGTCGTCTGATTTGATAGAACCGGATTCTGGTTCATCAATTGTGCTTGCGTTTGGGAGCCAGAGAGCAGCAGGTATCGAGAACAATGCCCACCATATGCCGCTGAGGCCAATTGCGAGACGTAGCGAGAAAGTAGATCCATGCAGGCGAGTGACAGGTATGAGTGCAACCAAGAGAAGGATAATTCCAGCGCCATAACCCGAAGCAATTCCCAAGGATGATATCCGCGAGGTGGCTCTCGATAATGCGGCAGTGTAAGTTGCCTGAGAAGTGCCCGGATGGACTGGATGCCCAAGAAGAGGATCTGACGCTTCTTCAGAAGAGGGCTCTAATTCAAGATCAACGCTTGTAGTGAGAGCAGAGTTCCCATCCCGGTTTTCAGATGAGCTTGTCAGTTCGGAGTAAGCTTGAACTACTTCTGGGGAATCTTTCGCCAATGACGGCAGGTACGCGTTCATAGCTACCACGGAGGCACCAAAGCCAACGTTGGCCAAAATTGCAAATAGCGCAGAAACCATCCATAATGGAGATGTCGACGATAGGGGGAGGAAAAGGCTCGCGGAGAATGCGCCTATTGCAGCGAATGTGAGGAGAAGGGGCTTTCTGTACGATGCTGCGACCAACAATGAAGACTAGTACCAGAATCAAACTGTGGAACATACAACGGTCGGCTATACTCCCCATTGAGATCACCGTGAGTGCTTGCAAAGCGACGGATATCGAGTAGACATAAAGACTGAGTGTGTTATGACATCCACACTAGCGCTAGTTAGAAAAAATTGGACGCACCTGAAACTGGCAGTATCTATCCACAGCCAACCAATCTTCACTGCACATCTGACATCTGCGTTTTCTGGCGCAATACCCGAAAGTGAAGAGCATGATTTAGTCTTCTCTGGTTGCAAGAACCCATTGTCACGGGCAAATTGCTCCAGACAAATTGGTAGGAAGAGTGTGAGGGAAACTACCACAAAAGCCTCGCTTGCTATGGCTTCAGAAACTTATTGGGGAGAGTATGAGTGCTACACACCTAGCAAATGCATAACTGAGCCATCCTCTCAGCCTTTGCTTGTACGTGGCCGACATCATGACATACAGTCAAGTTGCGTCGTGCACACTGCCGCACTACCACACGTGATTGCCATTCACGTCGAACACCTGATCAAACTTGTAGAATTCAATGTCGACCCAAGTTCATGTATTGTCTCTCGAGTGTTCGTGTTATTAGTTGGAGTCGGAATATTAGACAAACTCCTCGCCTCAGGAAAGCTACAGGACTCGTGACAAATAATTATACGATGAGCTCGTCAACTTCTTGATCTACGATCCGGAAAGAACCGAGCCTATTTTCCGTAGCGTCGTTGTCAGGGTATCAACGCACTAATTATAAGTTATCATGCTGAGTAGCGCTGCTAAAGATGGTGGTCACCATAATTTGGTGGGTAGTCGACTCATCGAATTGAGTACCCAAATTGAGTTGCATAGTACCAGCTTATGTGTATCATCGACAATGGTTTCACGGGACATATTGTGCGGAAATCGACGTATAAGTGCAGGTAAGCATAACGGAATTGTATCGTCTCACAGGCGTGATTGACGTACAACATTACATTGGAAATAAACAGAAAAAGTATCGGGCAGGCATGATTTACTAAACATCTGAGATCTAGGAATGACGGCGAAGGAATGGATGAAAGCAATCAGAGTCCCATAAAATCCAATGATGCGGCGAACGTGCCTCAAACTAAACACCTATGTGGACAAATACAATCTGCTGTTCCAGTGGAACATCATTGCGCCGCAATTTCTTCACAGCCCTGTGCAACGCCATCGCAGCGCGCGTGCAGTCCAATCTCCCAGAGCCATCCACCATGTTGCCGTAAAACGCAGACACAACCTCCTGTGCAACCTCGTCATCGACGGACCACATAGAACCAATCACACTACGAAATCCGGAGAATTGCATAGCTGCAGCGAGATGGATCGACTCGTCAAGACTCTTCTCATCGCCTACAGTAGTGTGGCAAGCCGATAGGAATGCAAACTCCGGGTTCTGCCAGTCGGACCGGATAATGTCCTTGATCATTAACGGCCCATCACGCATCGCGAAGGAAGATTCAAATGGTTGTTTTCGATTCGGCATTCCGTGGCAGGCCAGGTGAAGCCACTGGTTATGGTTTAGTACATCGACTGCAGCTTTGACTGTTGCGTCGCTGTCCTCGAGCGACGTGAAGGATGACACGATGGGGGTGAGGCGCTGGGCGACAACCGCTAGCTCAGGAGCGACACATTGGAGTGGCTTCCCCCCATCTGGGTTCCCTTGACCAATGGCAACAAAATATTGGCGGGATGCATCTCGAGAAACCTGCTGTCTCGCACGAACAAGTGTCGCCAAAGTAGGGGTGTACGAGGATATGTAGATGTGAGGCAAACTGTCTCTCTTCTTCTCGTAGGGTCCTGCTGCATGTAGAGGAAGCAGCGTGAACTCAGCAGTGGGACACCACCATATACGCGAGCCAGGATGAACATTTGATGCCCCAAGGGCTTGTACTACAGGGTCAACGATGTCATGCCAAAGTTTCCGAAGGATCCTGACAAGCTTGTGTTGAGTATCAAAAGAACCGAAGTCTTTCGAAAGGGACTGAAATTCGATGGACAAATCAGAAACTTCGGTCTGCGTGATATCAATTTGAACGTGAACAGGATCTCGGTCGCTTAGGACAATCAAGGCGTCGCAGCTGTACTGACTGGCATTGACGATGATGACAGGACCTTCTTCAGCTGCTTTCCGTAGGTCGGAGAAAAGGGGAGGCAGGAGAAACCGAGAAAAGTCAGGAAGCATGCGGATGCGTGAAACTACGTCATCCCATTGCACAGTCAGTTGGCGAATTTGCGAAGACTGGTCTTCAGTAGACTGATCGAACGCGTTGCGAAGGTGAAAGCTAAGCTGCCTGAATTCTTCTGCCAAGGCTGCGCCGGTGTGATGAGCCGCAGAAAGCTCATCAAGTGTTGTGCGGAAGCGTGCCAATTGGGTCCAGAATACTGCGCGGCCTTGCTCCACTAGTTCTACAGCAGTTGCCAGCGCGCCATTACGAATGCTACACGAGAAAGCATCCACAGCACGCGAAGCTGTGGCCATGCTCACAACATCGAAATGACGTGACGAAGACGACAAAAGAGCGACATGTTGATCCAGGAATTTCAATGCAGTTTGATATGCAACCAATGCAGAACCATGGTTTGTCTCCTCAGCAGAGGCGACCCATGACTTGGCGGCAGTGAGATCCTTACGAGCGACGGCATGAGATATTTGGGAGAGTTGTAAGAACAGGCTAAATGCTTCATCAAGGTCAGACGGGTCACCCCGCTGCGTGAATCTGTCTCTAAGGCTGACAGCGAGGTTGTCGAGTGATGACGATCGATCAGAATGACCGAGGGGACGAAGGAGTAGTGCAGCCCGATGGAGCTCGATACGCTCATCAAGGTCAGACAGGATGCCCTGCTGCGTGAATCTGTCTCCAAGGCTGACAGCGAGGTTGTCGAGTGATGACGATCGATTGGAATGACCGAGAGGACGAAGGAGTAGTGCAGCCCGAAGGAGCTCGATGGACTCATCAAGGTCAGACGGGTCACCCCGCTGCTTGAATCTGTCTACAAGGCTGGCAGCGAGGTTGTTGAGTGAGTCTGATCGATCAGAATGACCGGGGGGACGAAGGAGTAGTGTAGCCCGATCAAGCTCGATGGACTCATCAAGGTCAGACGGGTCACCCCGCTGCCTGTATCTGTATCCAAGGCTGACAGCGAGGTTGTTGATAGACTGTGATCGATCAGAATGACCGGGGGGACGAAGGAGTAGTGCAGCCCGATGGAGTTCAATACGCTCATCAAGGTCAGACGGGTCACCCCGCTGCCTGAATCTGTCTCCAAGGCTGACAGCGAGGTTGTTGAGAGACTGTGATCGATCAGGATGACCGGGGGGATGAAGGAGTAGTGCAGCTCGATCGAGCTCGATGGACTCATCAAGGTCAGACGGGTCACCCCGCTGCATGAATCTGTATCCAAGGCTGACAGCGAGGTTGTTGAGAGACTCTGATCGATCAGAATGACCGGGGGGACGAAGGAGTAGTGCAGCCCGAAGGAGCTCGATGGACTCATCTAGGTCAGACGGGTCACCCCGCTGCATGAATCTGTCTCCAATGCTAACAGCGAGGTTGTTGAGAGAGTATGATCTATGGGAATGACCAGGGGGACAAAGGAGTAGTGCAGCCCGATGGAGCTCGACGGACTCATCAAGGTCAGACGGGTCACCCCGCTGCATGAATCTCTCTCTAAGGCTGCCGGCGAGGTTGTCGAGAGATGACGATCGATCAGAATGGCCGGGAGGACATATCTTCAAGGCCGCTCGACACTCTTCAACATCGTCTGCCATGTTATGATACCACAATCAAGTCACGCGAGAACTGGCAGGAACGCGGGGGGATGAAACCTAAGACCGCAGGTGGACGACGAGTACTTCTGTTCGCTGCTTATTAGTATAAAATACAGGTAGATAAGTTTTGCAATGCGCACGCACATAGAAATCTGGGCAATGAAGTTGTAAAAACCTGTACGAGGAATGAGCGTCAGTCAAGTGTAACAGCCTGGGGTCTAACACGTGTCCAGTAACTGCGGCCGACGCTCGACAGCTAAGTTATATATCGATGGTTCTGCAGATGTGGCTTAATGCTATGGCAAACACACCATAATCAGACTTCGAGGCCAAGGAGTTGCAAATGCGTGCTTCGAGTAGAGGCAGAGTGTTCGTGACTCTTTCATATGATAGTTTTCACCTTTGAGTGAAAACTATACTTCAAACCGAAATGTTGCTCGAATTTGCATGTGGGATGCCAAGGCCAGGTTGCGCTTGACATCGGCCCATCAAAGGGTTTAGGGCCAATTCCGTGGGGCCTTTGCATGTAACTGTCGGAGTGGTGTGCAAACTATGATACACAGCCACCAACAAGTTCGCACGTGTCTTCGACAAGTACTATTCTCAAGCTCCTGCTATCCTAGCATGATCCACTTGCGCTTTCACCCAAAAATAATGTTCTGGAATGCGTATGCAATCATGGTATTACGCAGCTATGAAACATACCCAGACATATTTTCATGAGACTCGACCTGCCTATCGGTTGCAAGAGGGTTGGCTGCTGTGGTTGTAGCGTTAGGTCACGGCGAGTCGCCGGCATCATCAACTTGCCATCAAGCATGCAGTAGCCTCCGCAGTTTAGGCTACAGTGCTTCATGATGGTACGGCACTTGGCAGATTTGATTCGATACTGCTTCGTTTCTGGACAAGGTGGGACTCATACGAATAGTAGTACTATATATATGCCATCTTGCATGTACACCCACGGACGTTCTCGCGGGGCATTTGCTTAGGCATTGATCGCGCTGCAGCTTTCATGCAAGCCCACGAGTTTGTTGTGCCAGTGGTCGATCATGTCAGCGGCGCAGACTAGTGGGCGGTCGACAAGAGTTCGATCGTTGAACGTTCGCTTAACACTAACCCAACGTTCATCCCATTCACTGTGTGGCAAGGCGTCGGCTCACGTTCATGAACTAATTCTTTGGCGTATCTCCCGCGAATCCTGGACTGCGACCGTTATCTCCGCGCGTCAATCATAAATGCACGTTCGTTGATGCGTGCTAGTCGTGTCCATAACCTCGTGCGTATGATTTGGAAGCAAGACACCCCCATTGGTTTACCTCTCGAGAGGGACAAGGATTCTTCCATTTCATCTTCCAGACAAACCCACATTCGTACTATATAGTGGCACGCACTTCAGCACGCGTGCCATTAAAAGGGAGAAGATGATGATAAGTCAAATCTTTGGTGACGATAATGGCCACGATCTACCTTGCTTTCCTGTTGATCGGTAGCACCCTTATAGTCTATATTGAACAAAGGTCAGTGATTGGCACGTATTCTGAACATCGAGCTGACGATGTGCTAGATATGTCAGAGAAGCAATCGCATACTGGACCGGATCTTCAACCGTCGCCGCCCTCCTCTTACTGGGTTGCTCATTGACAGTATTTGTCCTTGCCTTGGGTAGTGCCCTTCGCCCGCAACTCAAGTTCATCTGGCATTGTTTTATCCGCCCTCTTCACGCAAGCGATCAGCGAACAAGATTAGACAATGTCCGTACAGTTGTGTTAATACATATCTCACAGATTACCCATTCAATCCGCAGTTTTACAAAGGCCAGGCGGATGTTTATGATGCAACCCGAAGTGGTCTTCTACGAGGCCGGAACACCATGCTCAACCTTTCAGCCAGTCATATCCGGACTATGCGCGCAAAAAATCCCGCGCAGAAATTGATCTGGGTTGATATAGGGGGAGGAACAGGTACGCGCTTACTTGCTAGCTTGATTATTCTCTCCTGAATGCCAGTCAGGTCACAATGTCGAGCTTATGGATAGGCACTTTCCGGTGTCTTCCTTTGATGCTATCTATCTCATCGATCTCTGTGAACCTCTCCTCCAGGTTGCCAGGGAGCGATTTGCTAAGCGGGGGTGGACAAACATCACAGTACTGTGTCAAGATGCAACCGAATTTGCTCTTCCAGAATGGGCGCGGAGTGACCCGAAAGGAAGCGTAAGCTTCGTAACGCTCAGCTATTCCCTCTCGATGGTAAGTTTGAGATCATCGGTTTCTGGAAGAACGGACTAACGATTTGAATTTAGATACCCAACTTCTATGCTCTTTTAGATCGTATCGATTACGTTCTTTCCCCAGAGAACGGTCTTTTGTCTGTCGTCGATTTTTACACTTCCGGCAAGCAGCCATCATTACATGAGAAGGCCATCGGAGGCACGAGCAAGGAATGCGGTTGGCTCAGTAGGTGGTTCTGGCAGATCTGGTTTGATTTCGACCATGTTTCATTGTCACCGCATCGTCGAGACTATCTGGAATACAAGTTCGGCACGGTACGCCTACCAAATATTTTTAGCATCAATTACGTTAACATGTACTATGCAGGTCAAGACCTACAACGGCAGAAACCGCTTCGTTATCCCATTCATCGTCCGCATGTCAGTGTTATCGAACTGTTATCTGCGATTGTCCTCACTAATATTTCCTAGTCCCTACTACATCTGGCTTGGTCGCTCACGTTCGTGTGATGTGTCTCGTTTCTGCCATGCCTTTGAAGTCGAAGGAGGCAACATGCTTGGCAATTGTTCGCCGGCATCTTTTACGACTATCAAGGACTCAGAAACTATTCCACCACTTGAGATTGGGGAACCTGCTCTGAATACGCAGGTTTCTCACGCAGATGCCCTTATCACTGTGACACCGCCTTTAAGTTCCTTCCACTATCATTTGGGAAAGGTGAGCCAACACATTATGAAATTCGCGATGAAACTGACAATGGACTAGCCTTGGAGGCTTCCGTACTATGAGCAGGCTATCCACCAAGAGTTTAGAACATTCATATATTCTTTCACATGGGTCTGTTGTTTTCTGCGGAAATTGCCCGCCCTAGGACGCTGAACACTTTTTAGGAGGATCCCGAGGTGGATATGAAGTACCTCAATCTTGGTCCCGAAGACTCGATGTTGGTGATCACATCAGCAGGTGACAATGCTTTGCATTACGCCATAGCTGCGCAGCCCAAGAGAGTACGTGGATCGATAAAGCATCGTCAGCTGTGTGCTAACATCTATCTTGAAGATTCATTGCGTGGATATGAACCCTTGGTATGACCAAGTGCCTTCCATCATGCGACTCGACTGACTTTTCGCCATACAGTCAAGGTCATTTGCTAGAGTTGAAACTCGCAGCCGTGCAAGCTCTTGAGTATCAAGACTTCTTTTCAATGTTTGGTGATGGGCATCATCCCAAATTCCGTGCGCTCCTCGACTCCAAGATCGCTCCCCTTCTCTCTTCCATTGCCTATCAATTTTGGCACATCAACGATAATGCTTTCTTCAAAGCCTTCTACTTGAAAGGCTACAGCGGCTGGGCACTGCGCCTGGCCAGAGTAATCTTTTCAATAGCTGGAGTATCGAAAGATGTGGAAGCTTTGTGTAACGCGGGCAGTATAGCTCAGCAAGAGCATATCTGGCGCGAGAAGCTGAAACCTGTCCTTTTGAACCCCGTCGTCATTGCCTTGCTCAAGAGCCCGATATTCTGCTGGAACGCATTGGGAGTGCCACTCAACCAGCGCCGTATGGTCCTGGACGAAGGGTCCATGTATGAGTTTGTAAGGGACACTCTAAACCCTTTACCATCGACGTATTCCTTCAAGGATGGCGCGTACTTCTACCCATTGGTAAGTTGAGGATTGTTGAGTTTTTCTTGCGCTTACAAGACACTATCAGACACTTCTTGGGCACTACACACCATCCTCCTGCCCAGAATATTTGACGCGCTCCGGATTTCAGGCTCTCAAAGCTGATAACGGCAAAGCTACTGATGCGTTTAGACTGCATACTGATTCGATATATAAGTAAGCACTCTTAGCATTATGAAGCGTAACTGGTCTGATGAAACTCTTCAGCGTTCTACTAGGATTGACTTCTTGGTCCCTCACTCGAGCTGTTATTATGGATCACCTCGACTGGTTTTCACCAGGATCCAAGGACGTCGATGACGAAGTTGACCAGTTTTATCGTGTGCTCTCACCTGGCGGTTTTGTTCTCTGGCGCTCTGCAGCTAGGAAGCCATGGTACTGCGACGTGTGCGTTTTTTTAGAATGTACGGGGCTCTGTGAAGGCTGATGTAGTATTTCGTCAGATTTGAACGCAAAGGCTTTACCGTCACTGCTTTGGGGGTCAGGAAGGGGCCAGAGGTTCCACTCGACCGTGTCAACATGTACGTTTTAGATTTCTGATTTTTCTGCGAAAGGTTGCTGATCATACGTTTGTGTCTGTGCAGGTATGCGTCATTCTGGCGGGCGGTGAAGACGACCTAGTTGTTGTAGAAGTGCATCCTTGAAACTTTTCTTCATGATACCAGTACGACATACCCCAATGTTCTTTTCCTGTTTTATTGATGACATTCATGACCTTGGAGCGAGTGATCGTCGTTTGACACTGGTTTGCAATCCTCCAACCATTAATCATTGCAGGTCCATGACAGATCTCAATTGTGGGACATTATAATAGTTATTTTGTGCGAAATGCGCAAAGTAATGAACACTTTGCCACGGCTCTAGCGCTCAATCGTGAATCCTTATCGTGACAATACTAAAAAATATAATTTACTGGGACTTTTGATCTTACCCTGCCATGACATGATAATGCAAAGCTGCAAGCAAAGCGTGGGTGAAAATCGCGTACATCATATCTCAGAGTGTGAACTGACCTAACTTCAAACAGTATACTTCATGGAAGTTACCAATGCCATGACCCAAGACCCCACCAGACGGCTTCGTACACTCCCCGTGATGGACGTGGTGCGCTATGAATATCTACTCATCTACGCTAGATGATTACGACACGCTCAACATACCGGTAGGTTGAGTGATTGCTACCGACGGGAATCTTTTTTCAAAGTGCAGGTATTTGATCATTCATTTGCAGCTGTTCTTACTGATGACCTTCCTCTTCTGCAGTATATCTGCCATCTAGTACTGCCGGTCGGTAACTGCCACGCAACTCATCCCCGCTGTGCCACATTTTGAAGACGTTTCATTCATGTATGCATGGGTGGGCAGATAATTTCAATAAATAGTAATACAGCATGACAGGGACCTCCAAATTCTGACCTCCAAATCACTCCAGAACCACGACGAAACTAATAGAATCTATATACAGTACCGTGGTTGATCATTTCCTATGCTAGACTTCTCCGCCAGCCGATGCATCACCACCAGCCTGAGCTTGGAAATAAATGGACGTCATGCCCGTTCCTCCGTCAGACCTGGCCACGAGCTTAGCGTGGTATTCGCGAAGGCTGAGGATCAGACGTGGTCCCAGAACAAACATCTGCAATGTCTGGGCATTATTTTGGACAACAACATAAAGAAAAGTTCCCAGAGTCGATGAGTACTGTAGACATGATGTGAGCAGACAGGCACAGGTGCACAATCACAGGTTGGCGCACCGTGACGTATGGAGACAGCGAGCCCAAGTTGAGGCAAGCCACAATAGCAAAGCTAACACATGCGGGACTTCAGCGAAACAAAATGATAACATCCAAATCATCAAACTCACGCTCCAAAATAAAATGCGTGACTTTTGGTCAACACCGTAAAACAGTCCCCTATGATCGATCCTGTCGCAGAATTTCGCAGCTCACGGAAGTGTTTTATGACAATCCAGAGTGCAAGGACGGAGGCGAGGATCTCCCATATAGCAGTGGGCATCAAACTCTCGAAAAACAGATCTACCTGGTCTGGGGTGGTATTAAAAAGACATGCGGGGCGGCCATCAATAATGAATTCTTCTGGTATTTTTTCCATGAGTCTTATGTGCTTGAGGTTTTCATCGATAGATCAGGCTTACCCGCTGAAACACCGATATTTGCCATCACCATGATAATGCCGGAGGTGATCGTACAAGCCAGCAAGACTACAATGAGAAAGATGAGCATCTTTTTGGATCGTTGATACATAGCATGTATCCGAATCATCATGATGACTTGCATAGTAATATTTCAGTCAAGTCAATATCAATCAAGTGCCACAAACGAGCTCACCACCCAGCATGGCATTGACGATGACGGGGATCCAAGCCCACATGATGAATAAGACAAAACCTGAAAGCCCAAGTTACTGATGCGCATTAATGGACTCAATGCTTCGAATGAACTTACAGCTGTCGCAGTCGTCGTGCTCAATATCATAATGCGGCTGAACATACCACTCACCCCTGTGTAGGTGTACAGTTAGTAATTGAATAAGAATTACAGCCATCAGTGCAGAACACCCACTACGTTTGTCATCGAAATTGGGAGATACCCTACATGCCACCAGTCAGAAAAAGCAAACAATGTAAGTACTTGGGGATGCATACCTAGCGTGGTGACCCTAATCGTAAGATATGGCATTTAGCGCAGTGCAAATTCTTAGCCTTGAAAACTCACACAGAATATAGTATTCCAATGTAGCGCACCTAGTATAGGTTGAAGTTGACTCATGTCAGCTACGTTCATGACTTGACGTACAACGTACACAAATATAAAGAACGGTCATGAAGGACCAGCGTTGCATCTGCACCGAGTCAATTCCATCATCCAGTCTGCTTCCGACATATCACCTTGCTTACCCAGACCAGTTCGACCTGTTAAAGCATTCTTACTGAGATAGCTCCGCCAATGACATCGGCTCACCTCTTGTCCGAATGTCAATGCTTTAATACCGTATAAATAAATATTCATAATACCCTCAGAAAGTATAATTTTGCTCACCCCAATCGTATACCACCGCGAAAGTACATGCAACTGTAAAGCCAATGAAACGTTACTATCTTTATCCTACTCGCTCTTTACGGACCTGTAAAATTGTCGAGAAGACTAAAACCACTGATTATCGGCAAGTCAGCAGGATCGTTCACGACTATAGTCATATCTGAATGGGGAGTAGTATGGAGTTTGTGGACATACTGGCACCATCCAACGCTTTTATAGCATCAGTTTGGATATCCGTTCCTAGAGGGAGAAATATTGAGTTTGATTGACCACAGGATTGTTGCCGTCGACGAAATAATTAGAATGGGGAATAATCAGAAGACCATACTTAATCAAAACAAAGCACCTGATTGAGGGTTTTTGGATTTAAATGAAAACGTGCGAGATATCTGAAAGCGCCGAAAATCAGTTGATGAAACAATGTGTATTTAAGTCCAATGCTGTTCAGCAAGTTCTGCCATCGGTTCCGTCAATGATCGTGTGGTCATGAATCTAATACTGCAGAGCCTCATTGCGTGACAGACCTGAGTGAAAGAATTCTAGATTCCAACTGTGTTAATGTTATCTTCGACGTACTGAAGCAAATTGATCATCCTGATTCTGTTGCACCATCCAAACATAACGTGGCAACATACCGCAGTTTAACTCTCGCAAGACTATGCTGTGGAGAGCAATTCACAAAGAAAGACTCCTCCCGGCCGGAAATACGGTTATACCGCAGATTATGCGGACATCTAATAGACAGTGGTCCGATGATAACGTAGTGACGTACCAGAATAGAAGGTTTTTTTTTGCTCACCTTGATGCACAAGATTCTACTAGTACTTCGAGGTTCGAGGAGATCTGAAGGGATGGCGCGGCGGCCGTCATCCATTTGGTTTAAATCATGCAACGTACCATTGCTTCCAACCATGTACGAAGGTCAATTCTGCTTCATAGTCAATTACATCTTGGAGTCGATGAGTTTCAAGAATATCGAGTTCGTCGGCGAGGTTGAAACCTGCGAAACGGCCTATGGCAGCCTGAGCCATGGCATACAGCATTTCAAGTCTGGGTTTGTCCAATAATTAGAATCGCGGGGCGGGTGTTAATTACGAAAAAAATCATACCCGAATCTTCAACGTTTCAACTCTTGAATCAATCTCCGATCCCCCATTTTCCTTGCTTCAAGTTGTTCTTGTAGATTTTCCGCATCGCTTTTTTTGATTTTAATAAAACCCTTGCGACAGAAACGCCCCTTCAAAGACATTACACCTCTCCGCTTCGAACAGCTTCAACAATGCATTTCACTGTCAACCGCACAGTGCCTCGGCCTGCGAACTGTTAATACCAACAAGGATATCTCCTTGCGCCATCCGATGATAACGTAGTGACGTACCAGAATAGGTTTTTGTGCTACGCAAACTCACCTTGATGCACAAGAATCTACTAGTACTTCGAGGTTCGAGGGAAGAGATCTGATGGGATTGCCCGCTGATCATCTGTTGTCATCATCTCAGCGCCGAGAACCAGTTTTCCCAAGGACCATTTCCTGCACGAATCATTATTCATCCTTGATGTCTACGACGCCCGTGTGTAAAATACGGTCTCAAGTGGCCTGACCAATGTGTATCATCAGTGAACCGGTGAAGAAAGTAGAAGGCCATATATCACAGTAAATAGTACATAATCACAATATTTGGCATAATTCTGTTATCGAGTATCACATTGCCATCTTTGCCCTTATAAACCAATGAAGGTTTCCTGATTTTGCTATAAAATTTGAAGATCAAGAAGAGGTCCCAGCATTGTTGAAACTGAAAATTGAAGGGAAGGTAAAACCAAAGCTGATGTTCGACCTACATGAATGAAAACGCCCACATTGCTAGTAAGGTTCACGCTATCGAAGCTAAGACTAAAATCCCGTATCTCTCAAGAGCACAAGGATGTGTTACCCTTGGCAGGAGACGTACGTGTGAGCCCTCCGTTAACACCCGATAAACCTCCTTGATAATGCAATCCTTCGTCACTGTAATGACAATTTTCAATGTAACAGTGAAAGCCCGTATATTCCAACTGCGAGGATATATCCACCCGAGCACGCGACACCAAAATTTCATTTTGTTTTGACTTTGAATGCTGTTTTGTTGGTATGTCCAATGTTTATTACCTATGTGTCCATTTTGTCAATGTCTAGGGTGACCCTGGACGCCAGCACATTCCAAAGAACAACAAGTGCTCACCAAAGTAAGCGACAAGCAACGTATGTCCTACTTGTTATTTCGAAGCCATCTTCTTCAATTGTCTAATACTGATATTTTAAACTGCGGTCGGGAATCCGTGCGATGAAGCATTCACGTTTTCGCCGAGCGAATATCTTATTCATATGGGTGGTGATTGCGACCTATGTATCAGTTGGGAACTGTTGAAAATATGCTGCACATTTTGCAGCAGCACAACACGTGATTAGTAGGTGGGAATCACTTCATTTATCCCATGCTTGGAGCGAGCTAGACGATCTGTTTGGGCTGAACAACAACTCGTAGCGGTAAACCACTCGCGATCGCACCCCAAGAGGTATATTTTTGGACTGATAATGCTTTATTGTCGCACATTAACTGGATAGAAAACTTCATAGCTCGGGACCATGCTCATCACGGATTCGGGGAGGACATGGTTTTTATAGATAGATTTGGCAAAGCCCAATAAAAATTTTACTGCATGATATGTCAATATATCTCATGATAATACAATATCCATGCACCGGCAAAATGGCACCGATAGTCACTACACTACAAGCAAACTACAATCCTGACGCAGATATGTAATATCTCGCAAGTATGATTATTCTACGACAAAGCAATACACAAGCATGAGCGAAATGGCGTGAAGGGACAAGAATATACCAGCAAACTACAATCCTGACGCAGACATGTAATAACTTGTAAGTATGATTATTTTACGACAAAATAATACACAAACATGAGCAAAATGGCGTGAAGGATACCAGCAAACTACAATCTTGACACAGATATACAATATCTCGCAAGAATGATTAGCCTGCACAAATTATTATATAACCAAGAGGAAAGAGGCACCAAGGGACAAGAAGTTGCAACAAACCACTACTTATTTTGACAGAAATACGTATAATGTCACAAGTGTGATTGGCCGATGATAGAGTGATGTAGCGCCGCCGACCAGTGGCAAAGCCCACCTACCCTACCGCACGGATTGCCTTCAATACATAGTAGGAATGCCGCCTGCGCGGAACTGTTTCTCGCACTTGCTAATAGGAATAGATAGTATTACATACATGACATTAGTGCAAACCATCCAGATAATACATATCCCGACATAATTAATCTGCATTAAAGTGACCCAGCCGCAGGTAACGCTTTAATCAAATTCAAAGTTGTCCAGGTCATCGATATCAGTTTCATGATCCTCGCCGTAATAACACAATTCATCTGGTTGAGGTGGTGGAATAAATTCGCTGGAAGACGGCAATGTACCTGTAAAGGCATCAGAAATCGAAGATAAACCCCATCAGCGTACCCACCAGGGAAGTCGCGTTCACGGGCAATTTCAATCGCTGCTGTGTAGAGGTCTACTTCAGCTTTGGCGCGGCGCATCTTTGCTTGCAAGACAAGCAACTCCAATCCGATGTTGCGCGGATAAGCATGGTGGCCATTAGCAAAAAGCAGCTGTGTCATCAGTCCTGCTTGGCAGACTTGCTCCGCGCGGAATGCATTGTAAAAGCTTTCTTGGATGTCAAGACTGACCCATGCGCTCAACAATGGCAATAAAGGGCCGACACACTTTACAAGAACAGTGAGAACAGCATAATAGATCGATTGCGGCACTGACCTTGGAAATGACGGATGCCCGCTTATCTTCGTGGGTGGTGAATTCAGGTACTGGACGTGTAGAGCGGTCCGCAAAAGAGTATTTCTCCATAATCAAAGATTGAACAACTGGGAGAGGGTAGATGGATGGTTTCTTTAACCAAGCTTCACATTTATTTCGCGTAGCTGTGGGACAGACCAAGGGTGTAGAGGTTGCAACACATGTCGAGGTTGTTGAGGAAGAACATGATATGTTGCGCATAGCTAGGCATGTAATAGGGGGTTCATTTATGCACAAAGTTGATCACGGAGAGGCTCACACAGTTGTTGCTGCCGCAAGTTTTTGATGGCTTGGGTATACAAAGACACTTCCATCTGGCCTCGTCTTTTCCTCTCCTGCATAAGAAGATGCTCTGCAGTCGCATGCCTTCTCCCCTCAAATTCACCAGCGCAGATGCTCTGGTGTTGGCGCAATATTGCCTCATGCTGCGCTTCTATAGTACACTCTCCAATGATTTCCCAAAGATCTCCAGCATATACTCGATTTTTGAGCAACGCTGATAGAACCCTTACTTCGGCCTGCAGCTGTCAATCAATTATTCAGAGTGTGTATGCAAACAAATGCGTGATCATGGTCTGACCTTGTGGTTCGCTATGAGTCCTATGTAGGCATCTAGTAATCCAACGCCTAATGTATTCGAGAGTTGACAAATATTTATACGAGCACTCGAATCATCGAACAGGTGTGAGGTCGCAAGACAAGTTGACATCGATATTTTCCTGGGACGAATAGGCACAGTGACTATCGGTTTGCTTGTGATTCAAATGTTTCAGCTAAACTATTTGTAGCGGCGACTGAATGCCCGAAAGGGCAACTTCTCTCCGAATGTCTCCCATCACGAAGTGGGATGTAGCGATCTGGCTAGCGATCTGGCCATCAAAGAGGACCTTCGCACATTTGTATACACTGCCTTTGGTCTGCGTCCTCAGATGCTTCGAGAACGCGTATCCATAGGAAGCTTCTCTTCCTTTGCGACAGCGGCTTGGTGCAGCGCAGATTCCTAATCCGATTACTAATCTGTGTATGTGTGGGTCGTCATTAAAAACATACTTGTTCTTCTCGCCACATACTTCAACGCCTGAAATCATCCATGAGTCGAAGAGGGTATTCGGAGGGCTTCTTGCTTGTGACAATGTCGATGCCTGACTTTGCCTCCTAGAACCTAGGATTAAAAAAGATTGAGCCGCGCTGTTGGTGCCCACCGTAAGCTCTTTGTTCTGAGGACCCTGTGGAATAGCCGGCGAGGATTACGATTCCTTTTCCCCTGTAATATATCATGCTATCAGTCCTGCCCGACCGCAGAGAACCCAAGCATATAACTGACCTTGAAAGGGGTACAGGAATCATTGAGACACCGAAGCACAAACAAACGGAACGCAAAAAAGGACAGTACTGACTCGGAGTAAGAGGGTCATGGAAAAGTTGAGGGCAGGGCGTTTGTTTATTCTGCTCTCTGGCTCTTTTGAAGGGCGTGGCCTGGTGTATCGATTTATGCAAGATAAGCTAGGTTCAAACGCTGGTGCTTGCTGAACATGCCTCAGAGCCACCACAGCAGAGAGGATCTAGATCTATCCAGTTTTATCATACATGTCCAATGCCGTCAATTTTACAATGAGACGTGTATTTGCAGTGCTTGAAGAGTATCATCATTTCTGTGCGTCTTTGCTGTCAATCTTCGTGATAGAAAGAAGTCAGACGGAGCCTACGTTTTTGGTCCACGCAAATGATCGGAATACTAGTAGCTTCGGAACATCAATGTATGAACATAGAGGGCGGAAACAAGGTGTTGACGTCGATAAAAGCTAGCGCCACCATGACTCGCTAACATAAAGCAACGAAACATTTGCCTGTCCGCCACGTCAGCTGATGAAATACAATGAGACGAGCAAGATGATTTGACTATACATGCTGAAAAATGTCAACGACATGGAAATGAGTTAGCCTGAGGACTCAGAGCTGCAGAATGCGAAATTGCCCTTATTTGATTCCTGGAATGCCAAACGTTCTACGGTATTTGGAATCCGTGAACTTGCAGTGCCAAAGCAGCTGATGAAAAAGGTTTTTGAATAACGATAAGAGCAAAACACGCGGAGTGACATAGAGCCTCTTTGCTCGCTTGCCAGAGAAAGTTTGTGCTTGAACCTGGAGTTGCTGAACTTGCCCTGGAATTTCTCGGTAAGGCAATTTGAAAGGCGTACAGCTCGAGATCTGAAACCGAAATGCGATTACTTACATGGAGGGGGTGGGTAATCCAGGAGGCTGCTGAGTCTCGTTTCTCATTAAAATGATTGGTGCACGGAATAGGCAAACTGATTCATGATGCTGACTCATATTATCATGGCGAGTCACAGTGCTGACTAAGACTTGTGGGGGAGGCTTGTCATGTTGCGTTGCCAGTGATTTACTACACCTGACGGTATTATACTACTAGTAAACCTTCTATGCGGCATCGGCTTGTATAATCATGTCTCATCTGCCTCGCTTTCGCACCCCACTCGAACAGATATGGCCCTTCATCGTTGACCTTGCCGCTACTCGCATACACGTTTTGCAGCGTTTAAACAGCATACGAAACTCCTTCTCAGCAATCACATCGCACTCAGCAAGCCTGTTCAACAACTCCTTTTGCTCCTGGAGGGTCCACTCAAATCGAACAGGAGGAATTGGCGGTTTTTGGTCATCTATCCGCCCATCAGTGTGATGTAGTACTGCAGCAGAATAAACTCGTACTTCTTCGTGGGTACCGGAAGGCGGCTAAAGGCGCCAGCTTGGAGTAGGTGTCTATCTTCACTGGGTGATGGTTAGTGCTGTATCTGCTTGAGCGTGAAGAACACTAACCTTGGTATCCGCATTTATCAGAGGCACACCTAGCAGTCCATTGAGTCTGTTTCATGGTGTTATTCCACCAAGGGTAAACTGCCGCCTCTACATATGCTGCTTTTCCACCACCGTCAGCGCATAGACAGCATGGGTACCTAAACTCATATTCATCGCGGTGCTTCCCGAAGTTGGATGGTAGAATCTTCTTGCCCTCACTATCGGCAGGCCTGGGTTTTTGGGGCGGTGTCAATACTCAGGATTCGCCCTTGATTCAAATGGCTTCTCACCAACACCATTCAACCATCGATCCTGAGGTGTTATCATAGTGTAGCAGGGCGGTGGAGGAAACCATAGCTTCTGTGCTCATTTTGGCTAACCTCCGAGCTGCATCGTAGTTGTCGGGTGGGGCAGTGATAGTAGAGGAAGGCGAAGATGGCGGTTCCATTGGGTAGGTGGGCTTCTTTCCTCCCGTATTTTAATAGAGTTTTAACAATATTACTATCTAGATTTTTCTGCCGTTATCATGTGCGCCAGCACAATTTGGCGGGAAGGCCCTCCGCCTGTGGGAACTTGGCGCTGCAGGGGTAATTCCGCTCGCTAGATTTGGCTCCGCTGTGTTAGTGTAAGTTTTTTTGCATGGTTTCCTAGTCTAGATCGGATACAAATCATAGCGTCATTCCTGTCCTTTCAGCTCCTCTTCGTCTTTCATGGACCTCATGGATTCATTGTCAGGTCCGACCCCTTTCAGATGCACTTGCAATCGAGAATTTACACAGGAAAGTGCCTATACCAAGCACCAACGCTCGTGCACGAAAGGCAAAAAGCGATTGTTCTCCGCGTTATCGAGAGCAAAGGATCTCCTAGGCTCTACAAAGCGGTCCCGATTGGATAAAAGTAAAAGCATTGACAGACAGTCTTCAAGTACGCAGTTCCACCATTCATCAGTACCACCGTCATTTTCCGGCGAGGTCAATGAGACTTTGGGCACAGAAACTTCCGGAGCTTGCTCAAGTTTGTTATCCTCATCGCACCCCACCCAAGTAGCGTCGTGTGCAGATTCTTCGTCACGCATCCCGCCTGCCTCAACATCGCAGGCTGTTCTCGGCACAGAACATATGGAAATAGACGAAGAGGGGTTATCACTAGCGCAGCGGAGGAGCCGGCGTGTTGGTATTGGTATGCCACGACGCTATAGACAGTACGATGATGTGCTTCCACAGCCTCCCCCGAGTGTTCCCCCCAGCCGCATTGCCCAACAACCAGTGTCTGATCCACTTGCACATTCCACCGACGCGGCTCGTACATCTCCACAAGCCCCTCCCTTCCGTACAGCGAGGAATATCTTTGGATTAATACGACAGTTCTTCTCATCAATTCCCCCTTCCCATGACCCGGAAGATGTCATCACGCTCAAAGACATCAGTACTAGTACTATCCCAGCTATGGCCCCAGCAAAATTGGATGTTCCCACCGAACCTCGTGATAATTCATTTCATCCCTACCCTAATCGATCCTCTTTCGAACTCGGCCATTGGTACTGGAATGGCAGCGTGCAAAAATCTCATCAGAGCTTCAGGGAACTTATCGACATCGTCGGACGTCCAGATTTCGACTCTGATGATGTCCGAAGTATGCAATGGGACAAAATTAATTCGCGATTAGGTGCGAGCACTCAGGACGAAGAAGGAGACGAATGGGAGGATGAGGACGCGGGTTGGAACAAAACACAAGTGACAATAACAGTACCTTTTTCTCGGACCACAGCTCAGCCAGGTGCTCGACCCTATGTCGCAGCAGAACTTTATCATCGATCTCTCGTTTCCGTCATTCGGGAGAAGCTGTCGAACGCTCAGGACGACGAACTATTTCATTACGAACCTTACGAGTTGCGATGGAGCGCCCCTCATCTTCAACACGAAGTTAACATCCAAGGTGAATTATACACTTCACCAGCCTTCATGGATGCGCACCGCAAACTTCAGGAGTCTCCCGGAGAGCCAGGATGCGAATTACCCCGTGTAGTTGTCGCTCTAATGTTCTGGTCAGATGCCACACACCTGAC
>JRHT02000209.1:6212-64719 GCA_011800875.2 Suillus brevipes Sb2 | reverse complement strand
TAAATGTCCAAGTAAACGAACAACACACATAAAATAACACCCCCCCACCACAACAAATCACACACTATGTACGAGTTTAAGAAACCAGCCTATGCCCAATGTAAAAGAAAGCACAACTGAATGACCTCCAAGTATCCATCTACTCACACAAGTAACATTTAGGTCGGATGCATCACCTGCTCACTGTGAGCTTCTTCTGCTACTAATTATTGCTACTATTTAACAATATTTTCTTTAGCACACTGACAATGTGCAACAAGCTTTTTCGTTGGATAGAAATCCAAGTCTCCATCTCGCAATCCCTGCCCTTGAAGTACTACACAAAGCTTGAAGCTCAAGACTTGCTCAGCCAGAATATTCTCACTTCAAGATACCTCTCCATGGTGCAATTGAGAAGATCAAAGGCCACTATGCGAAGACAAGTGACTCTGACGCATATATAATGGCTATGTGTAAGTTAAATCTTCTGTATGCAGTCCTACCTGATAACTAATTGAATTATTGAACAGTGCTTGATCCCAACGAGAAAATGAATCACTTCAAGAAGTATTAGGATGAAAATTTGCAACAAGAAGTTCTCGAGAACACAGAACACATTGTAAGTATTTCTGAGCATTGTCGTGACAATAGTTTGATGTTTGTTATCAGTTTCAGGAGTATTATTTGCACATTCATGGTGATGCTGAATGAGTTCCTGTCAAGAAAGGTCACACATCTGGAATCAAGGTCACTCGGCTTCTGCGCAAACTTAGTGATGACGAGATGGATGACAACAACAACGATACACCAGCCCCATCATCTCCATCTACACCCACATCATCAGTTGATCCACGGAAACCCTGGCTTCACAACTTTAATTACTATGTCAACACATTTGACCAGCTGGCCGAAAATCAATCAATTGTCCGGTGGTGGGGGGTATGTATTTTTTATTCATTCACACAGCGAGAATACTAAATTTGCTCAAAGTTAAATGCTACTTGATGTGGCCCAGTGTGGACAGCCATTGCGCAGGATTTCTTAGCTATCATGGCATCATCTGTATTAAGTGAGTGAGCATTTTCGTCCACAGCATTAACAATCACCAAGCGCCAGAACCACCTCAAGGAAGATGTTGTCAAGACATTGCAAGTCATGAAATGTCTTCTCCATCATGACTTGGTGTTTTGTGAGCCAGGACCTTTGTCCTTGACTGAAGGATCTGCCGAGGAGGATGATGAACTACTCGAGGGGGATGCAGATGAGGTAATAGTCACAGTAGTATGACTTGGCAAGTAGTAGTATAGCGAAAGCATTTTTTTTCACTCGATATCTAACTATTTATATGAACTTCAAGCCCGGGCTTTAGCCCAGCCCAGCCCAAGCCCATTGTCAGAGCTGGGCCCAGCATATTGACGAGCCCAAGCCCTCTCAAGCCCTGACACGGCCTGCACATCACTATAGACTGGTATCTTCATCTTGCCAGATGGTGAATTGGTTCTTCAAATCATTACAGGCTAGTTCATATTTTCCACAAAAAAAAATGAAGTCCATAATCAATCCCTGGACTATCCTAAAACAAGTGCCCAATGAGCAGGTAAAGTTGTAGATGGAGTAATGTTTGAGTGATAACAGGGTACTTAGCTGGCGGAATTTATGCCTGGGCGCACCTTAACGGGCGATGCCGGTCACGTGATGCGAAACCTCGTCCCGTTTTGGTCGGATTCCCCCCGCTTACCCCGCTTTCGCGTTGTTTGTGTGTTAGCTCATTTGTCGGTGCCTCGAGTTCGATGAGGGCGTTCTTGATTGCTTCTATGGTAGGTTACTGTAGTCGGTAGTTTCGTTTCATTAGTTGGGCTCGTGCTTTCCTAATTGACTTTGTTTTGTTTTTTCGAAACTTGTGTGTTCCACGCCCTTTTCTCACCTTCTCACCTTCTCCCTTCTTCCCTCGACTTCACTCAATCGTGCTGTGAGATGCCCTCGGAACTCAAAAGGTGAGTTTGGTATGCTCAACTGTGTATCAAAGTCGATTTAACTAACTAAGGGGACGGGGCCATCAATTAACAGTGCCTACAGTGCCAACCTCTCTACCTAAATCTACAGCTCCGAGTCTGTCTGTCTGCCTACTTGCGGGGAATGATCTCCCCACGGCTCTTCTTGGCACGCTTGATGGCGTTGAGCAGGGCGGTGTGACCTTCGGTGTGTTCTGGATACGCAGCAAGGAATGCTGACTCGTTTGCCTGGTGCCTTCTCAGCTGGTGAGTGGCTCGTTGAATTTGAAGTGCGAGGCAGGTCACTCACTGATCAAGAAATTCCAGTGCGATCATAGCATGCTGGTGGTACTTCAAGCCGAAGATGGCTTTGTTCTTCCCTCTGAGCCATTCAGCTGGCCAGTCTCTGAGGGCCACATGCAAGCCGCGTCCAGGATCAGCTTCTGTCCAGTGCTGGACAATGTACTTCCAGGATTCTTTCTTGGGAGCATAGCTCCCATCAGTGCACCGCACAGGAAGGTTTGGGATGTCTAGGCCCTTCTTGGGAAGTGGACGAGAGCCGGCGCTATTCACTGTTGGATTGAAGGTGCGTGTTGGCGCAGAAACCGTTCGTTGTGGGATGGGCGGGATGGGTGTTGGGGACTCACGACTTCATCGCAAGTCCCCATAGAGCAGGTGCTGCACCAGTGTGTGGTGCATGGGAGTAGGGCTCTGCTGTCCGTTCTTGCAGGAGACAAGTGTGTTTGTGAGGGAGCGTACATCACTCCGCAAATCAGCAACATCGGCCGTGATGAACTCCCGCATGTGCTGTAGATCCTGTGAGCACACAGGCTTGACAAGCCGGTGCTCACCAAGCAGGGAACCATCAGCCTCGTTCTGTGTGGGACACAGGGCATCGCTGTGGTCATTTTCATAAGTTGAGAGCTCGTCAAGGAGGTACCGAATCAGTGTGCCACACTGATTGTTTTTCAGAACTCAGTCCACTGGTATCGAAGGATGTCCACACACTCACATTCTCGTTTTCAGCCCATGATCCCCACCACCTTACCCTAGCCATCGTCCAGCGCTCCCCAACAGGTGCAAACATCCAGCGCCACTGCGCTCCACCACGACGATAGGTGTGGGTGGTGAAACTGTCACCCGCACCTCGAGGGATTCCTGCACCGGTGGTCGCTTCATTAATCCAAGCCTGGACGGCGTCATGCGAGATATGTTCACCGCGGTGAACAACACCATTGGAGCTGATCGCAGGGAAGACAAAGTCGTCAGGCTCGAGCTTGCTGTTGTAATGAACGCGCTCGAGAAGGGTAAGCCACAGCAGCATCCAGAAGAAACAATCTTAGCCAGGCATGTCTGGCTGTGGATATATTTTGTACCGGTTACCTAGACAAGAGGTGAGCAATTGCACTGGCCCCACAACGATGTTACTCACTGCGCAAATCTGTCTCCTTTAGCCCTTTGTCCACCTTCCGCTGCCATCCCTTGTGGTTCGACAAGAACACCTCGAAGCGAGCATGTAAGTCCTTGATTGAAGGTGTCTCATTGTATAGATACTTGCTGAAGGCCATGTCAACCTCGGACGGATCAATGGTAAGGTCTTTCCTTTTGAGTTTAATCAATTCGAAACTGTTAAGACTATGCTCAACGGGTGGTCCGGAGGGGCTTGGCTTCAGCTCGTGCGCTGCGCCCTTTACCTGAGTATGTGCCCCTAATTTACAAAGGGCGGATAATGTCGGATGAAGGTATAAGAGTCGTCCGGATGAGAGATAACGAAGTCCGGAACTATATAGGGGTTACCCGAAGGCGGGACAGAGGAGTTAGCCTTAGGGATATAATCCCGAGGCTCGGAGGTGGAGGACGAGACTAGGCCAGAGGTCCGAAGGACACAAGGAAAGGACAAGTCTAAGATGATATTCGAACTGAAGAAATACTACGGGTTACAGCGGGTTTATATACTGTAGTACTTCCGACGGGTATCCGGCCGAAGCGCAGCCCCCGGAAGCTAATGCTATGTGCTAGAGAGACTAAGTCGAAAGAATAAACTGCGGACGATCGAGAGTGGAGCCGGATATCAAATAGAACAAAGGGAATGAGTTAAATGAATAGACTAACGGAAAGGATCAGAATGGAGTCGGATATTAACTGTTAAGAAGATCCGGGCACATGGTAATGAAGTCTAGGCTGGGCCCGGGTCATCCGGCCCGGACGAATAAGGTTTCAGGAACGGAATATGACAGAAACACCTTGTCCACAGATTCCAGGCAGTGGTGCTGAACACTTGGTACATCACCATTCATGTGATCAATGTGCGCAACTCTAAGGTGAGGTTGTCGGTAGCTGTCTTATCTCCTTCGAGCAGCATTCTGATGAGACCTGTATAGGTCTCCCTTGGGCAGCATAAGTGGATCCATGTTAGGATCCTATCCATGAAGCCTTTTGACATCACAATCGAGTGAGTTCTGTCAGCGCCCTCGCTATTTGTCTTGTGTCGGACTGACTTAATGACATCCTGCACTTCAGCCGAACAAGCAGGATTCCCTTCCCAACGCTTCCGTGCCTCATTGAAATGCCATTTTCCGCGATATGTGTCGCCGGCTCTGTCATTTAAAGGTGAGTAATGAATATATCACTGCAGGCATGCTAGACTAGTACTCACGCTTCCTCCCAGTACTTTTTGAATGCTGCGTGAATCCTGTCGCATGTACTTTGACCATTATCTTCGTGAAAACACTTGTATGAAATAAATAGTGCAAGTGCTTTATCTGAATGTCGGTTAGGTGTCTCCTCGAGCGTGTCTCTGAATGTCGGATCCTCATAAGCATTGTTGTCATGTGTTTCTTCATCTCTGCAGCCAGTAGCAGAGGCATGCACCTTCAGCCACTTCTGCCCACGACCGACATATGAACCATAATTTTTCCGTGTGCTATTCGCATGCTTATGCTGCTGCTTCGCCCTTTCCTTTATCTTGTCGATGACTGGCAAGGTAGTGTTTCCTGCAGGCTGCGCTCCTTTTCTTCGTTTCTTGGGACTAGCTGCACCAGGGTGGACCTGGACTTTATCAGAAGTTTTTTTGGTCCTTCCCATGACCGAGGCGATGTGGTGTGGTGTCGTTGAGTCTAGAGAGTGCAGAGAGGGGTCCGTTTTTCATTTTAACTTCAACCGCGCCACACTTGTAAATTTGTAGCAAAAAATTCATGTCATTTGCTCAGTTCTTCAATAGAACAAGAGCCGTGTATGTTTAAGTTGGCTACTCTACAGTAAGGTCAATAACTTCCCACCCCTCTTCGTCAATGCACACTTTCAGCTTGCTTCCCCCACTCAACTCTGAGCCTCCAACCTCATTGCTCATGTCCCCAACCTCAGGCCACAGCATATCTGCCACAGCAGCATACTGCGCTGATAGACGGGGATGCCAGTCAGGTGGTGGATCTTCTGAGGACGGCCCTGCAGAAACGGCATGTTGATCTGAGTAGTCAATGACATCTTGAGGCAAGGTAAGCTCCATAATTCGAGCTGGAATGGTGACCTTGCTGTGTGACAGTACCCAGGACTCGTTCTCTTCAGGACTTGAGTTGTCGTCAGCTTGGATGCCATCATTAGCAGCATCAACAAAAGACGGTGCATATAGTGTGGCACAGTAAACCGGTACACCCCCCTTGGGATCTTTTCGTTTGTCGATGTTAAATGTTGGCTTCAGCGGCACGCTACCATCAATTTTCGGAAGCTTGAAACTTTATATTAGCACCAACAACAGTGAGTTGAGACAGGACCCACCTGGCACAGTGCGCGCATGCATGCGGCGGACCATATATTGGTCCTGAAATACTTGTGAATTTTTGGCCGCATCCAGCCAAGGCGAGCCTTGCAGAATGCAGCGAGACGCATCAGATCAGGCTGTGTGGCCCGAGGATCAAACTGTGGAAGCGAAGATGAGCTGGTGCCGTCGGACCATGTGGTGATTGGATTGAGATAAAGACGCATGATGTCTACACTGGGAAAGTCTACAGGGATAGACGCTGCGAGTGCTGGATACTTTCTCCCAAGAGTACCATCAACCAGGACCATGCAGAGACGATCATGCCAAGTCCTGAGCAGGCCTGGAAGCTGTGCAGGTGCTGCTGATGTCATGACTTGCATCAGTGAGTCGCCGAGATCACCTGCAAGCAAAGCCTGGCTGACTTGACTGCCACAGCCTACAAGTCTTCCCTAGATATAAATTTAATAGCCACCAGTAGTTGTATATATGAAAAAGACTTACCAGGTTATAGTCACCTCCGCGTAGCATAGCCCAAAGGAGAAGATGAGAAGCTGTCAAAGGAATTTCCGGGTCGTTTGATAAGGCTTCAGTGCAGTAGGCATCCACCAGGAATGTGCCATCTTCGTTGTCAGTGCTGTTCCAGTAGCATGGTTAGAACACTGAAAAAATATCACAATAGATATATACTCACAGGTGTAAAACCTTTTCCGCACCAAATAACAGAGCATTGCTATCTTCCATCAATACTGCACCAATCTTCCCTGCCTTTGACAAAAATGCCAAGTCCGCTTCGGCCTCGCCTTTAGCCTGCCAACAACGGTCAGCCTATTGCTGCAATGCAGCGAAAACATACACTCACCGTGGCCCATGTGAATCCAAATATCTGTAAGAGTTCCTGTAAGCTTCGTGTCAGCCAGTGAGGTGCTGACCGCACATGCTTGCCATGCTTGATTGAAGGGCGGTCCTCTCCATCGAAGATGATATGGGCGTGAAGAGGCGCATTAGCTAGCACAACGAGTTTGTACATGAGTGTCCGCAGTTCCGGGTTTTCACCTGACTGGGCATGTCCAAGTCGAAATGCCTACAGTTTGCAGACGGCATAGAGCCATGCACTTGTTGTTAATGATTAGTTGAATAGTGAAGCTCATGCTTAGCCCACACACCTGGCATCAACACCAACCATCATCATCGAAAGGCCACTTTCATCCTGTACGTGCCCCTTGAGCTGTTCAAGGGCAAATGCTGTCAAGGTCTGTCCCTCCATACTTGGAGAAACCAACTGCAAGGCTAGGCGTAAGTCCAACAACACGAAGAATATCACAAAAACTGACCTTCCATAAATCAGTTATACCCATGATGATGGTAGTGGGAAAAAAGATGTGCGGACACCACTGCAAAGGTTATATGCAATGTGGTTTAGGGGCCCTCACAGCCATACCGGATTGAGCGACGCACCTGTTCTGCAGGAAAAATCGGACGTGGTGTCTTGAAGAATCGGGCATGGTGTCTGGAAGAATCAGACATGGTGTCTTGATGAAACACAGTAGATGAGCCTCAGAGGTGGACACACAGTAGATTACAGACATACCATTTAGTACTAGTTGTTCAACATTTGTCGCGTTCTTTGCAGAAGTCTCCAGGAAAGGAATACTCTCGCATTCTTTGCAGAAGTCTTCAGGAAAGGAATATTGAGCTGGTCAGGGTGAACTGACTGACTCGGTGTAGCTGTCAAAACATCGACGGTTAAGCATCACTAGGTGTTGAGGTTGCTGAACTGACTGACCTGGTGTAACTGTCGACGATTTGGTGTCACCAGCAGACGTCTGAACTGACTGACCCGGTGTAACTGTCAACGATTTAGTGTCAACAGGCATTTCAGAGAGGCTGCTGAACTGACTGACCTGGTGTGAGTCGTGGATAGGCTTGGGTAGGTGAGCGATGGTGAGATGGCACCGTGGCTGGACAGTTAAGTGAGCTAAGTGATGATTTGGGTGAGCTAAGTTGGAGCTAAGTCAATGCTAAGCACGACTCACCAGGTAAAGGCAGTAAACCTGGTAAACAGGTAAATTTGTGAATTTGTAAATTTCGGGGCAGTGGGCTGCCGCCCACCGCAGCTAATAATTATAGGTACTAGTAGGACTGTACAGTTAGCTGAAGGTAAATTCACAAAAGTGACGCACACAATTACGGTGTTCGGTCCCACACATTCACATAATGAGTGAATAGGCCGACTCATGAGATTTTGAGAGGAAGCCACAGCAATAGTAGTTCTGTGGGGATTACTAGAACCTAGTAAGTTAACTGCCAGCGCAGGACCATACCAACATCACTGGGAAAAGGGTTTTGTCAAATACAATTGGCTGTAATTTAGTAGTTGTTGCATCATTACATGATTGGGTGTTCTCGGTAAACCTTAAAAACGATACATGTTGAGCTTCCACACACGTGACATGTGTGGAAGCTCAACATGTATCGTCATGCCTAAACTTGGAAAGAAAAATCCACAGTGGGTCACTCACTCCGTTATTGTCCGAGCTCATTTGCAAAACTAAACTACGCGAGGTTCTTGCACTAGGAACCTAATATACGACATTTACCTTGGCAAGGTGAATTTCGTCGAATAAATCGACTTATAACTCTCAAGGACCCCCAGTCCGTGGGAAATTTTCACTTTGTCAGAATATTATATGAAACGTCCATTTTTAGACGCATCGTAGGGTTAGGGTTACCTTACCTTTCGGTTGGGCTTGACACTGTCTTCCTGGTTTCATGTGTCTGGTGATTGGACCAATCGCCACGAGGCCACTTCACCCGCGTGTCTTCTGGTTATCCAAAAGTCGTCATTTCTCCGCTTCCCATGTCTCCCAATTTTTGAAAAATGCTAGCACAGACCCCAAAGCCTATTCAAAAACTCTTCTCTTACCAAGGACTTCATTTCCGCTCTGGCTAGACTCAGCAAAGTCCGAGTCGTTATTTAAAAGGAAGACTTGCGAAGAGCTATATCAATGGCAGGTGCGTTCTCAAACTCACCAATGTTTCTCGTTAAATGCAACGGTGTGTAGGCTCAGAATGTGCACGGACCACTCTTTGTTCTGCTTGACGGCCCTCCTTACGCGAACGGTCATCTTCACATAGGTATGCGCGGAGCAATATACAAAAATCCGCAATTTCAACATTTTTAATTTCTAGGACATGCCTTAAATAAAATTATAAAGGACATAATTAACAGGTACCAAGTCTTGACAGGTCGTCAAGTACAGTGAGTTCTTGTTTTTCCTTCCTACGATTGATTACCACCGCTCATTCGTTGAAGTTACCACCCTGGCTGGGACTGTCATGGTTTACCCATTGAAAATAAGGCTTTACAGGAGCTAAAGGCGTGTAGTTCTTTCCTCCTAGTGATGCCGCGCCGAATTAACATCAAATTTAGAAGGACGCTCTTTCATTGCCCCCCCATGTCATACGCGCAGCAGCCAAGGCAACGGCAGAACGCGAAGTGAAGACGCAGCAGGAGCAATTCGAGCAGTTTTGCATAATGGCCGATTGGAGCCCCAAAACGACCTTCCGCACACTTGGTACGACTTGAGTCAGATATATGGCTATATTTTGACTTACAGACCGCTTCCTGAAGATCATGACTATGAAGTGCGCCAGCTTCAGGTATTTCAACGAATGGTCGAGCGAGGTACGTGGTTTCTTGTCTCCTGCCGTCCAACTCCATTATCTATTTCGTATACCACGTAGGCCTCATTTACCGGCACTACCGACCAGTACATTACTCTCCCTCATCGCATTCTGCTCTCGCGGAAGCGGAGCTCGTCTATAACGATGAACATGTCTCACATTCAGCCTACGTGACCTTTCCGTTGGACTCCCAGGCTGCAATTACGAGCACTGCTCTCCGAAAAGTCTTAGCCCAGGAGCCTTCGGTAAGTTTGTTAGTATGGACCACTACGCCTTGGACTCTAACAGCAAACATGGTATGGATGAGTCTTCTCGATCTTAACATCCTCACAGACACCCTCCGTTAGGGCATTGCCGTTCACCCCGAATTGACTTACAGTTTCGTGCGCTCATCTGTCAAGGAGGAAGCTCTAGTTGTTGCTAAAGATCGTCTTGTCGCGTTGGAGCACATCATCGGACCCCATGAAGTTATTGCTGAAATCAAGGGCGCAGACCTTGTAGGCGCGCAATTCCGCTCCGTCTTTTCTTCAATACATCTGTCTGGTTCAATGAGTGCAAAGATCATTGCGGCATCTCATGTCACACCAGAATCTGGTTCTGGTCTGGTGCACTGTGCCCCTGCGCATGGCGCAGAAGATTACTTGGCGTTCCGAGCGCTAGGTCTTCTGCAGGGCCCCACGGATATTATTTGTCACGTCGACGGTGCCGGCAAATTTTCTTCAGATGTCGCTCATGTCGTAGGCGACGAAGCTGCGCAAACACTAGTGGGACAAGAGGTCCTCAAGGGTGGAAACAAGGCTATAATCAAACTGCTGGAGTCCGCCGGGTCCCTTGTGACAGTGCAGAGGATCAAGCATCGCTATCCGTATGATTGGAAGACTGGTGAACCTATCATTGTAACGTAAGTCGCGCCCGGCGAGTGATACCCACCTCGGTGCTTACATAGTATAATAGGGCCACCTCGCAATGGTTTGCTAACCTAGATGGCATCAAGGATGATGCACTTCACGCGCTGAAGGATGTACAATTCTATCCGCCTTCGTGTACGTTCCACTTCTGTCCTTCGGATCGTATTCTGAGTTTGTTTGATCATAGCTCGCAATCGACTAGAATCATTCGTTCGCTCGCGTTCCGAATGGTGCATTTCTCGCCAGCGAGTGTGGGGTGTCCCGATCCCGGCTCTATATCACATTCCGTCGGATACCGCTGTCCTCTCATCCGAATCCCTCACTCACATATTACGTGTTGTGTCTGAGCAAGGCGTGGCTCATTGGTGGGAAGGTCCAGTCGAAGATTTCCTTACCCCAGAGCTGCTCGCTAAATTCTCAGGTGGGCCCGAAGCTTGGCGCAAAGGCACAGACACAATGGACGTCTGGTTTGATAGTGGCTCGAATTGGAGTACACTGAGCGCCCCAACAGGCGGAAGAAAACATCGAGCAGACATATGTCTTGAAGGCACAGACCAGCATCGCGGGTGGTTCCAGAGCCAGTTGTTGACTTCAGTTGGCGTTGACTCTGGACAAAGTGCTACAAGGCCGGTGAGCCCATACGGAACGCTGATTACACACGGTATGGTACTTGATGAGGCGGGCAAGAAGATGAGTAAATCCCTCGGAAACATCGTTAGCCCGATGACCATCATCCATGGTGGCAAGGTCGGACATCGCCTATTTTGTGCATATAGTTCATTGAAGTTTGGTGTTTGACAGGATAAGAAGAAAGAACCTGCTTACGGTGCCGATGTCCTTCGCTTATGGGTGGCAACTGTCGAGTACTGGCGAGATATGTCCATTGGGCCCACAGTTCTTGCACAGTGTGCGGAATCTATGAGGAAGATCCGTAACTCTGCTCGGTTTATCCTTGGAAATATTGGTACAACTGCTCAACGAAAGCATTTTGTTCCGGTTGACCGCAGCGAACTGGGCTTGGTCAGTCCACGCAATCAATTGATGCCTAATGCTAAATTTGATTGCTGTAACAGGCGGAGCGCTTTGTGATGAACGAGCTTTACAATCTTGATCAAACTGCTGCAGAGGGATATGCAAATTACAATTTCCCGAAAGGTGAGAGCTCATCGTGTTCATGGAAGTTACAAGCTCATACTTTCCGCTAGTCATGAATTCCTTGACCAACTTTGCAAATATCACGTTGTCATCGCTCTATTTTGACATCACGAAGGACTGTCTCTATGCCAATGACATTCAAAGTATCGAGAGACGGGCGGTTGTGACTACCTTGGCCAAAGTGAGCGCTATTCGGTGAGAATATACGGTTGACTGATATTCCTACCAGGTCCTTGATTCTCTGACCTCAGTAATGGCCCCAGTGCTCCCTTACCTGGCAGAGGAAATCCACAGTACTCTCCATGAAGGTGATGAGGCTGTGTCCCAGCTATCTGTGTTTGCAAAGAAGTGGACTCCTGTCGTGCGTATTGATGCCGCAGTTGCATGTGCTTTCACTGACATTCTCTTGAACTAATAGAGCCCTGAGTGGAATGATCCGCATGCCGAACAAGACATGGCTAGTTTGCTGAGGATGCGCAGCGTCGTGCTATCTCTTTTGGAAAAGGCTCGAGGAGACAAGTGAGTGCTCAATACTTTTTGCGTTCGTGGTCTGAGTGTGTTTCGGTTCAGGCATCTGAAGAGCTCTCTTGAAGCTGAGGTCGATATTATCTTGCCCAGCAATATATCCATGCAACCATATTTGCTCCGGTTGATTGAACGCGAAGGTGGGCAATTTGATCTTCCCGTTTTTCGTTACTGAACGGTATTTGCACGCAGAGACTTTCCTGAAGACGCTTTTCATCGTTTCTGATGCCAACTTAACGGATGAAGGCTCTCTCGGCTCTACTTCATTCGCGTGGTCCTACGTCTCTTCAATGCATATACCTGGTGTGTTATATATTTTGGAAAATTGTTTCTGGTATTCATCCACTTTATTCCCTCTGCGTAGACTCGGATTTGGAGCTGGCGATTCGCGTTAGACCTGCATCCTCGAGTAAATGCCCACGGTGCTGGACGTATAGTCGTGAGGAGGAGCATGAGTTGTGCCCTCGCTGCGAGGATGTTGTTCAACGTGGGGATTAGATTGTTGGCATTAATAGTTGGCACATATAGACTAAGATCTTAGATAATACCCTATCAGTCCCACCTCCGCTTGTTAGAGCCTGACTGGCTTTTGCCAGTACGTTCCGTACGAACAGCATCACGGCGTTAAATGTCAAGTACTTGAGCATCTACTGTGCTAAATTAAGGCTCAGCTAGTTTCCCCTAAACAGACGAGTATTCCTTCTAAGGCTCATTCAAATCTATCAAACGTCCGAGTCATTTTGCTCACGCCATAAAACGGCCCAGCACTTGTAGCTATTCACTGCCACATCTATCCAGACTTTCAACAGCCAACATGGTCAAGGCTTTGATCCTCATTGCAGATGGAACGGAAGAAATGGAGTTGTAAGTCACACCATCCCCTATAAATGCGCTCTGATCGCTCGGGTGCACATGTAGCACGATCACATACGATACGCTCGTCCGCGCAGGAATAGAATGCACATCTGCTTTTATCCCCAGGGGTCTCTCACCATATGGATCTTCTGATACAAGCCCTCCGCTTGCAGTTTGCTCAAGGAAAGTGAAGATCCTTCCAGATGTCACCCTCAACCCTCTTGATGCCGGTCCGGTGGGCATTTTCATCCGTTTTGAGCCATATATCAAGCTCATGATATCTTACTTGTTCAGGAGAAGTATGATGCCCTCATCATCCCCGGTGGCATGGGAGGTGCCGTGACGATGGCAGGATCGACAGAGGTGCAAAACCTTGTTCATTCTTACTACAACCACCCAGAGAAGCGGATTATTGGCATGATATGCGCAGGTATGGCTTTATTTGATCGTATTCGCGATTTATGAAGTGTATATGCGTTTTGCAAGGTTCCAAAGTCGCGATTACAGCAAAGCTTCCTGGTCAACCGATCACATCGCACCCATCTATCCAAAGCGAGTTCCCAGACCGTGAGTCATGGCGAAATTAACGGGAATTCTCGGTGTAGCTTCTCGTTTGCGCCAGATTTTGACTACAAGGAGCAAAATGTGGTCGTGTCGGATGCCGTCCCACGCAAGGCGACGCTCGTCACAAGGTGTGTCAATATCACGATGTATCAGCCAGTGACCTTGCTGACCTTCGAGTCGATCTCCAGCCGCGGACCAGGTGAGTTGCATTCCACTTTGTGTGTTCGTTGTTTCTTTACTGCCGCTTGATAGGAACTGCGTTTCCTTTCGTATTCACGCTGATCGAGCTCTTGTGCGGGAAGGAAAAACGTGACGAAGTTGTTGGACCTATGATCTTCCCTTCCGGCACAGTGACTGGGTATCCGTTCTGAGTGCCGTGGACACCCGAATTTGACGGACCAGACGCGGTAGCGTAACACTCTATTCTGAACAAGTGCCTTTACGAAGTCACCCAATGAGCTAACATATAATGATTGGGTCCTAATTCGACTACATACCATTAGCGTTCGTTCACCAGATGAGTTGTCGAAGGTTGTCGAAGACTTCCAAGTTGAAGATTTTCAGTACCGATCGAGTCGACGCGTAGTGAGTTACGTAGTCGCTTGAGAGTGTTGAAGAGGCGATTAAGTCGCGTTTCTTGCTTCCAACCCTCCGTGATTTTTTTCCTTGTCGCATGCGAGCTCTCTTGCACGCTGTGAAGCGAATTCATGAACTTTCTTGTAAAATAAAGGCTGTCCGGGGTGACTTGCTTTTGACTCGGATAACGTATGGGCCAAATCTTATCGAGTCATACCGAAACCGCGCTTTGGTCAGAAGGCCCTTAACCACCATTTCTCGATATACCACATCTACAACCATGAACTCTCTGGAATCTGTAGCCCAGTCCCTTGCTGGGCTGTCAATCATCCCGTCCGCCAGCATCACGCATGCTGAAACAAATTCCCCGGCATCTTGGCGAGAAGCACTACTTGCAACCTCATCTGCGCCCAAATCTTTCGAGCTCATCAAAACGCTTGTCTACAAGCCGAAGACTGCAAAAACCGCGATTCCGGTCCCTGTCGTCGTCATTGCCCGCGAAGAGACCGAGACGAGCTCATCGGCGCTCGGTAAGAAGCTTAATCTGAAGGAGCTGAGACTGGCATCAGAGGATCTGCTTGCTGAATTTTTTGCGCTCGATAAGAACTCTTGTACGTTATTTCTTATGACGTGGTGTAACTTGTCTGATCTACAAGGACGATCAGTGTCGCTACTTTCATTGACGAGCGAGACGTTCCCAAAAGTTGTCACTGTGATTGATGCATCGATCACGTCCTCATCATCAACATTTGCGTTACACGCACTATCCTCTAGTGCAACCGTCTTCCTTTCTGGACAGGATATTCTGTCTTACCTCCGAAAACTTGAGACTGAGGAATTGAAAGTCCAAGAAATCGACTTCACTTCCCTCAAGTCTGACGTCGCCGCGGCTCCTTCAAAACCTGCTGCAAAAGAGAAAGAGGTCGCGAAAATCGATGGCGCCGTTCAGATCGCCATCGGCGTCAAGAAGGAAGTTGATTTCTCTGCTTGGTATCAGAGCGTAGGTTGCTTTACCCGATTGCCCCGATCTAAGATTTACTTGTGTGTTCTAGGTCTTAATAAAAGCAGAAATGCTTGAGTACTACAGTGTTAGTGGATGCTATATCTTGAGACCGTGGTCGTACAGCATTTGGGAGGATATCCAAGGTATGAAATCTAGTTCTCGACTGATCCCGAATGCTTAGGCGTGTTATAGAGTGGTTTAACAGAAAAATAAAGGCAATGGGCGTTCAAAATGTGTATTTCCCTATGCTTGTGTCACAGAAGGTGCTCGAACGTGAGAAGGACCACATCGAGGGTTTCTCCCCGGAAGTCGCATGGGTTACGAGAGCGTAAGTGATTAAGGATTGAATAGACTCCAATATTGATGCTGTGACAGTGGGAGCTCTGACCTTGAGGAGCCGGTGGCCATTCGCCCGACATCTGAGACTGTTATGTATCCTTGTAGGGCAATTTCTATTGTCATAGAGAGGGCGACATACTCATTACTCGCAGATTATGCCAAATGGATCAAGAGTCATCGAGATTTGCCACTGAAACTGAATCAATGGAACAACGTTGTCCGATGGGAGTTCAAACATCCGCGTTAGTCCTTGCGCTCGAACACTATCGGTTGATTGTTTATCATCTAATTCAGAACCGTTCCTTCGCACTCGGGAGTTCCTGTGGCAAGAGGGCCACACTGCTCATCTTACCAAGGCCGAGGCTGACAAGGAAGTCCGGGAGATCCTTGACTTGTACCGCCGCGTGTATGAGGAACTCCTTGCTGTCCCTGTGATTCCTGGCATCAAGTCCGAGAAGGAGAAGTTCGCTGGTGCCCTCTATACCACCACGATTGAAGGCTTTGTTCCTTCCTCGGGCCGTGGTATTCAGGCTGCTACCTCACACTGCTTGGGCCAGAACTTTTCGCGCCCGGAAATGTTTAACATCGTGGTCGAGGACCCGAATGATCCCTCTGGCCAAGGCAAGACCTTTGCATGGCAAAACTCGTGGGGATTGTCGACCCGGACAATCGGTGTGATGACTATGGTGCACGGTGACAACCAAGGCTTGGTTCTTCCTCCGCGAGTTGCATCTATCCAGGTTGTCGTAGTTCCCTGTGGTGTCACAGCAAAGACGAGCGATGAAGACAGGGCTAGAATCAACAATGCCTGCGATGATCTTGCAAAATCTCTGATAGGTGGGGGTATTCGGGCGAGGGCAGATCTTAGGGAGGGCTACACCCCTGGATATAAATTCAACGATTGGGAACAAAAGGCATGTTTTTTTTTCACCGTCGGCTGCCTTTGGTCACCTCTGACATGTGCTCCGTTCCCTGAATAGGGTGTTCCCCTTCGTCTGGAGATAGGGCCGAATGACCTTGCGAAGCAGCAGACGCTGTCCGTGCGCCGTGATACCGGTGCAAAGATTCCCGTTGCTCTCGCTGACCTTGACATTACAATCCCGACCATGCTCAAGACTATCCAGGACGACATGTTCCAGCGTGCTCTCGCTGAGTACAATGCTCATCTAAAAGAAGTTACACGATGGGAGGACTTCGTCCCCACACTAGACAGCAAGTGCATAGCTGTCATCCCGTGGTGCGAGCGTGAAGCTTGTGAAGATGACATCAAGGAGCGCAGCGGTAGAGCGTGAGTGTTTTACGCGGTCTCTGATTCAGAAAACTATGTTTTTGATCCTCTTGGGAACTTCGGAGAATTAAACGGCATCTGACATATATTTTTGAACAGTGCGGAACCGCAGGACGAGCGCGCCCCGTCCGCCGGAGCCAAATCTCTCGCTATTCCATTCGAGCAGGAGCGCTGGTCTCCTATCAAACTGGGAGAAACGAAGTGCGTTGGTTGTGGACAGGAGGCAAAGCGTTGGACCATGTTTGGGAGATCCTATTAGATAGCAGTTTAATCGTTGGAGTAGGTGAGAATGGAATTGCACGAGGGCTTCTTTGTTCTTTGTTTTCTTACAAATACACGCCTCATGAGTCGAATGGAGTCAGCGAGCCGGCGGTTACATGGCTGGACGTGGCAAAATTTGACCCGTTCAGTCTTGATCAGACGCGCCTGACTAGTATAGCGCTGTAAGTGAGACATGCTTTGGAAACCGGAAATGACCTTAGTATGCCGCAAAGTACACGATCATGTGACCTTAATAACTGGCTCGTGATCATTGCTCATGCCTAGAACTTGCGGCAACAACCAAGGACCAATTGCTTGAGCCTATCTCTTTCCGCCTTCAATCGAGCTTCTAAATCGTTGCAGCCATGTGTTGCAACGACACCATGATAAGGGCAAGAAAAGAGATGAAGGTTTCGTAATTTTTGACGGTATCTGTGAGTCACATCCTGCGGCCATGGGCGGCGAAGAAGTACTAATTACCGCAACAGCTGAGCTAGGCTACTGCGCACTGCCAACGGACACAAAGTAGCCGCTCCGTGGGCAATTCTGCAAGCAAGCCTGTTCGTGCTTACAATCACGCAGAGCTTTGAGAGTAGAGACAGCTGCTCTCATCCCATGCCCAAATTTAAAATATGAAATTCTTATTTTACATGGGAAGCCAGCAATTTTGCGACAGCCAATGGATAATTTTTCAGCCACAAATTTGAAGTTCCGAAGCGACGCCGTAGGACGCCGTATTGTGAGTAAGTACCGAAAGCCAGCGCGTCGCCTCAGTCATATGGAACCTAAATTTGTCTCATTCGCTTGCATTCCACACATCAGGACTAAATTCCATTTCATCAATTCATCAAATCTCGCTAGCTGTTACAATGTTTGGCTGCCCCGCATTCTCCGCATCTCATTGACATACGGTGAACGCTGGGCGAACTCGATTCGGCCCACTTTACTCATATGAATACATATCAACAATCCTGGAGGTTCTATCGTGCCATATGGTGTTATTCACTTGGCCAAATCGGTACGTCGATGAGCGCCGGTCTGCACGAGTTATTGAGTTCACGCTTGATGTCAAGTTACCCAGGTGACTACATGTTTGATGCCGTCAGCATTTTTATGGCCTCATGACCCACGATCCAATTTTGTCGTTGAAATTGAGCCACACAAGTTCCATGCGGTCGGTGCCTGACAGTGAATATAACGCTGCGTCGCGACATCATTTTGTTACCCGTCTTCACTTGTCCTTACCCCCTCCCGTCAACATGGGCAAAGGCGTAAGTTGCACTTTGTTTTGGGCCCTTGGCTATTTTGCTTAACGTGTTCAACAGTACAATGCACGTATCGCCTCGAATCCAGTGAGTGATCTCAAGTGTTCATACTTGGACGGGATTCTGATATTCTGGTGATCATAGTATATCGTTGGTACATTTGCATGTATCGGTGGAGGCCTCTTCGGTCTGGACATATCTTCCATGTCCGCAGTGTTGAACGTGAGCCCATGATCATCCACGCCTGATGTCATTTCGACGATGCTAATGCATCATATGTTGGCCCTGGACAGAACCCCGCATACGCGAATACTTTCAACAATGTGCGTCTAATTTCTTCATGTCTTTTTTTGTGTGATTCACATGATTTTCGTGCAGCCCACTGCCAATGCACAGGGTGCCATCGTTGCTTCTATGCCTGCTGGCTCCCTGATTGGAGCCCTTTCTGTTACCTATCTTGGTGACAAGCTTGGGCGCAAAAAGACAATTATTCTTGCTGGTCTTTTCTGGGTCATCGGTTCTATTCTTCAGTGCGCGTCAGTCGTAAGTGTATCATCCTGTCATGCTATTGTTTCTCTGTTGAGATACTGCTCCAGAATCGTGGCATGCTCGTCGTTGGTCGTGTCATTGCTGGTTACTCAGTCGGCATCTCGTCTACTGTTGTCCCTGTCTATCAATCCGAGATTGCTGCACCTGCAATCCGCGGTCGCCTGGTTTCCTTCCAACAATGGTCTATCACTTGGGGTATCTTGCTTCAGTACTTCGTTCAGTTCGGTTGTTCGTACATAAACGGTAATGCCTCATTCCGTATTCCATGGGGTCTCCAGATGATTCCCGCTATCATCCTTTCTCTCGGAATGCTAGCGTTCCCCGAGTCCCCCCGTTGGCTCGTCGATCATAGCCGGTACATGTCCTTGTTTATATAACTAAATTGTTATCTCATACTTTTTAACAGCGAGGCAGAGGCTTTGGAGATTCTTGCTGACCTCCACGGTGGAGGCAACCAGCAGGATGAACTCGTCGTTCTCGAGTTCGAGGAAATCAAGTCACAGGTTTACTTTGAACGAAACGAAGGTGCCAAGTCCTGGTCAGATCTCTTCAAACCTGGTGTGGCGCGCCGTGTCGTTCTTGGCTCGAGTCTCCAGATGTGGTCTCAGCTTACTGGTATGAATGTTATGATGTGAGTTCCCTCTCCAGCCTTTAGTCACTCGATTCGTTTTTACACCCCAAACAGGTACTATGTCGTCTACGTCTTCGAAGGTGCTGGTCTTACTGGTCGTCGCGCGAATCTTATTGCAGACTCTGTGCAATATGTCCTTAACGTCACCTTTACTGGTGAGATTGATTTACTTTGATCGATGACGATGATTGTGATGCGCTTGGATTTTAGTGCCTGCAATCATTTACATCGATAGATGGGGACGCCGTCCGATGTTTATTTATGGCTGTCTCGTCATGGGCTTCTGGCTCTACCTCGTCGGTGGTCTCCAGGCCCGCTTCGGCCAATGGGGAACTCTCAATGGAGCTCGTAAGTTTAACGTTTAAACTCCGCAACTTTTTGTGATGCCTATTTCTTTTTTATCAGCTACATGGGTAGTAGTCAACAATCCCAACGCTACAAGAGCCATCATCGTGTGTTCCTACTTTTTCGTGTGTTCTTTCGCCATTACAATGGGTCCCGCCTCCTGGACCTACCCTGCCGAGATCTTCCCCATGCGCGTGCGCGCCAAGGCTGTCTCTCTTTCCACGGCCACGAACTGGTTGTTCAACTTCGCTTTGGCATGGGCTGCACCTCCGATGTTGACCCACATCCAGTGGAAGACGTATTTCGTGTTCGGGACGTTCAACTTCGCAGCCTGCATCCACTTCTTCTTCTGCTTCCCCGAGACAGCACAGCGCTCGTTGGAGGAGATCGAGGATGTGTTCGCACAGGGCCATGAGTACAGCGCCTGGGCTGTGTCGAGGTCTGTGGGCAAGAAGGACTTGACGGATGTACTTGCACACAAGGAGTCGATTGAGAAGTCTGATGCTTAAGGGTTTCATTTTCTGGCTCTTGGTAACGTTTAGTAGTTTACTGTACTTGTTAAGCACTGCTATTAGCATTAAGCATTTAGTATCAAACCAATCTACGATGATATAACACGTATTCAAGTGTTTTGTCAATCTGTGCATACTACTAAGTCTGCGTAAGTGGCATTAATATTATGCATTTCTCCAAGAATGTTCCTCCTTTGCCTCGTCGTCCGTTGACCGCACATTCAAACTCTGATTGCAGGTTGGCTATCAGCATCTAGACTTTTGACCAGCAGATCAGGGTACAACCTGGGCGATCTTGGTACGCCGCCCAAGTTCCGAACTTCCTATTTCCAGAAACATTCCCGCATGGTGACCAGCACAGCAAATAGGCGCATTTGGTTAGTACGACTCGTTTCTGTTTCATGATTAAGTTCAACTAAGTACTTGTCAATGGCACTATCCCCACGATGCATGGATTCGGATGTTGGCTATTTCAAGGCTCACAGCTGTCAGTCAGTACGCTTGTGTCTCTTGAGATAATCATCATGCGGACAGTTCGCGCAAGTTCACACCACGGTAAGGCAGTCCGTGACAGTCACCGCCGTTATTCACTCCAGCCTTCGCGATGTCCATATCCGCATCTGGTCTGGCAATCTGGGAGTCCGGGGATAATTACTGCTGTCTGTACAAAGCTTGCGTACGCGCGTGCCCTCAAACGGATGCGTATCTGCGATGCCAGGAGATGTTGCCAAACTATTGGTAATTGGTGTAGAACCACTGAATGAAAATCACGTCAACTCCACCGATGTTTTCCTGAGGGCGCGTCGATCAACTCTACAATTCACTAGTAACTCGTGCGTCAGTGCCAACGGTCATACTGCACAGATGTGAAAGCAGAAACATGACTCACTGAACAGAAAGGAAATAGCTGACATCCGGGAGTGAGTCACATTCAACATCAACTGCAGAAAAACTACTGCTGATACTCACGCATTTCCCCCAAGTACAGTCGATGCAGTTATTGTCAATCCAACAAAAAAAGGGACATGATTCGGCGTTATCGTCAAGAGGCTTGGCAGAGATTGACGATGCCAAAGCAGCAGCAACGGCGAGGACAATCGCAGAAGAGATACGCATTGTGTATGAGGATATGATGTAGGATCAAAATCTTATGAAGGGTTAGTAGGACGACACCTTGCTTTAATACGCTGAATAACATTCCTTATGGCCTTGAGAAAAATTTATCCACCATTGAATCACCGAAATCCTCTCACCAATAGCCTAGCGTCAAGCGAGTGTACAAGCGTTGAAGATCTTTAATTTCTTTGCGTGGTTGTACCGAATTCGAACAGATAATGCCAGCAGATTGCCAAGCAATATTTGTTGGCAATTTTGCGTGGAGTGATTGAAGATACCTCCCATCCCGTGAAACCGCAGATTGTTGTGGCAGGGGTGATCTTGTTTTCGTCGCCGAGATCGACTGGGTAGAGTGTTCCGCCCCCTGAGGGGTGGGAGACGACGCGATCGGGGTCAAAGTTACAGTCGAACTCGTCTCGCTCTCTGCGACGGCATAGGCAGAGGAGGGCGAGAAAAGCGAGTGTGGTGATGCCACCGACTATGCCATCGATTGCGCCAGTGTTTGAGGAGTTGTTCACGGGAGACAAACTGGGGGATGGGACTAGGATGGGGGTTGTTGTGGATACCTCTGTTGTGACCATGGTTGTTGATCCGTGTGAATTTGTTGAGCTGGGAGGAAATTAGATTAGAGGGGATAAAGATTAGAGGGGATAAACATGATGGTGATGGGTACTGTAGTTGCGACGGGTGTCATGGAGGTCGTTGTTGGAGTCGTACTGGTTGTTGGAGGGGTAGTTGAAGCTTGTGCATTGGTGGTCATCGGAGAAGATGTTTGAAATGTGCTGTGCTTTATGGAGGGTTGACAGTGAGATAGAGCTCAATGGTACGGAAAGAGAATTGTCCAGGGCAAGGAGAAATGTTGGAAGTGACAAAAAGACCTACTAGACGGTCGGCTGTGTATGCTGCATTGCGGGTGCCGCATGTCGATGGTAGTGTAACGATGCGTTGTCTCAAGGCTTCCCAGATGATGTTCAAGGACTCAAAGATGAACGCCTGTCATCCGCTAACGAAACGCTCAACATCCTCCTCACGCACAAGGCCACCACTCAAGGTGCTGATGCCGCCTGCTCCATGACGGAGAGACTCAAAGTCCTCCCAGAATCGCTCTATACCATCCCATATTTCCACGAGGGAGTCCTTGCGGATGGCAACACCGGCATCGGTGCGACGACGTGCACGAGGTCCAGTAAGTACTGTGTGAACAGCAGAACACACCAGACATGGAGAGGGCGAGAGAAACATAATTGGAAAAGAGGAGGTAGGGAAGGGAGGAACAATCGAACGATTCCTTTTCAAATGGAAAACCTTCGAGGCTGTGGAGTCAATGATGAGGATACGAGATGGGTAGGTAGACATTATGATACGATGTAGATCAAGTGACTTACCGTCGTTCTTCCTTCCCCTTGCTTCGGCTACTGGGTGATAAACTAGAAAGTGCTTCGTGCCGCACTGCTGCCTCGCTGAGCCTGGTTGGAGATATGAACTCGGTGACCTTGCGTGGCAATCTGCTGGCATCGCATTTATCCCACAGAAAATCATTCAGCGTATAAAAACAAGAGTGTTTTTCTACTGACCCTTCATATTCATCGTATCAGATCGCACCCTTACTAGTACACAATGCGTTTCTCCTTTGCAATTGTCCTTGCCGTCGTTGCTGCTGCCGTGTCCGTTGACGCTGCCACCGAAGAATGTCGTTTCTTTTGCAATAAAGATAGCCAATGCACCGACTGCGCAGGGGGAAAATGCGTCAGTTTCTTTGTGTCCTGGATTTAACTACATGACTCACCGACGCTGCAGTTCGGATTTCTATGCGAGGTGAGTTTGTATTTCTGCTTTTACATCGGTATTGTACGAGGATGGCACTGACGCACGGGTTACAAGTAATTGATTGCCGAGTCGATCGACGTATTGGCTTCTACTAGATAATAATTATTACTGAGCAATCATGCAGTGGAGATCTTGGAATCTGAGGTTACTCAACGCCATACTACAATTACAACATGTAAACCGGCATGACCGGCGGCCCATCTATCAAATTTCAAACTCCTCGCTCTTCTCCGAGATCGACTTCAAACACTTACCATCTCAAAGAGGTACCGTAGGCCTTCAATCATACGCTTTTCCACGTTATCACTTGACTAGTAATGTGTCGGTGTTGCCGTCTTTTCCAACCCTTTCCAGTACTTGCCCAGTGAATATGTGTGCTCGGACATCAAAGCTAGAGCCCGAGACCACGTCACCAGCACCTATAGATGGCCTTCCGTGCCAGTGAGTCACATCTCGTTAAATCCAGGACACAACCATGCGTATAACTGGCTTCATCCATCTTGAAAGGCCTGGCTGGGCGTGGCAGAGATTGACGATGCTAACACAGCAACAACGGCGAGAAAAAATGCAGAGGAGAAATGCATTGTGTGTGGAGTCACTGTGGACGTGGGATCAGATAACTCTGGAGGGTAAGTAGGAAGACACCTTGCTTTATATTGTCCTTCGTGGTTATTCCGGCATGACCTATGTCAGGAACTTTACATCGGGCCGTGCTTGTGGCCTACTATGGCACCGCGTCAAAATAGCTACGTCAAGCACCAAAACAAGGGTTTGCGTGTCTGTGAATCAGCCTGTTGAATTCAGGACACAAACCACTGAAACTCGTGATGATGAAGTCATGATCCGCCATCTTGTGGAGAAGTTTACTACTGCCAACGGGCAGAAGCCAGCATGGTTAGGAGGGGACATTCTGTTTGTGACGTTGATGCGTAAGCTGAGGGAGCTACCTGTAAGGAATCTGTCACGGTGTATGAAGGGGGTAAGTATTGTCTCTCGCCTCATGAAGCGTTGTGATACGTCTCGACGAGTCGCAAGAAACTTGGCTTATATGATCAAGCAAGACCCGGTTACTAGTACTTGAGCCCTTTTCAATAGTCACAGTACTTACTAGTAGCGGCTGTATTCACGATTCTGTGAAGACACTGAAGAGTCAACGGGAGCCTATTTGTTCCGATTTGTTCTTGTGTCACTGGCAGGTAACCATACCTTGAAGGTCCGATTTTCTCAGACTCAGAATGCGGTAGTCCAAGAAGTCTGAAGCTCCACACATGTACACCTACTATATACATGCATGCAACATGCTGAATTCATGCCTCGGGTTCCATATTTCCTTGAAATGAAGATACCAGTACTACAAATATGCATGGAACATGCTGGGTACCCGGCGACTATCTTCAAATCTGGGGGTCAGGCCTGGACCCACCCACGTTGTTTTAAGGTCGAATTAGAGGATACTGCACGAAGGAAGGTCTGAGGATACCATTGAACTTTCAAGTCAAGAGGCGACTTCGCTATTTTCTCTCTCGAGTTGAGTCGTCTTCAAGTTCGCAATGATGCAGTCAGAGTCATTTACCGTAAGTCATGTCCATCTCTTCCTCAGCATCAAGTTACTAACTTGAAGTCTGGACACCCACAATCAGGGTGCCGCCAGTGCTGGCCCTAACTGTGCTGAGGACATTTCTTGTGGCACAGACAGCTGCAGTGTTGTCATTTTCGGAGAAACAGGAGCTGGCAAAAGCTCCTTGGTCAATTTAATCGCTAGGACAGAAGCGGCACCAACATCCCCCGACGCTATGGGATGTACAAATGGAACTAAGGAGTACGTGCACGACATTTCGATTCAAGACAAGATCTTGAAGGTAAAGCTTTTAGACACAGCTGGTCAGTGCAAGTCGCCGCTATAAGTGGATGTTACTGAACTAGATTGTAGGTCTTAATGAGGGCTCTGAGGGTGCAGTCCCCGCTGAAGAAGCTCGGAAAGTTTTGAGGAAGCTCCTTCAAAAGCGCATAGAGCAGGATGACATTAATCTCCTCGTGTACTGTGTTCAGGGTACAAAACAGGGCCGGCATGGAATCAAGGCGCTCTGCCGCAACTACGAAATATGCAAGTCCGAAGTTCAGGGACGGATTCCAATTGCCCTTGTTGTTACAGGTTTGGAAAACATGAAAGTAGAAATGGAAGAATGGTGGAAGAATAATGAGCAGTTCATCTCAGAGTACAGCATGACCTTTGCTGGCCACGCATGTATCACCACGCTGACCGATGACGCGGGGCTCAAGGAGCGCCACGACCAGTCCTACCACGCTGTCTGCAAACTTATCGAGGAGTGTCGTACAAGGTGCGTATTTTTTGACGCTCTTTGTACTGTGCGTTTTGCTAATATTCACATTGTCGAGTAGGAACGAACATAAAAAGTACGGACCTAAGAAGATTGTACTCTTTGGGGAGGCAGGGGCAGGCAAAAGTTCGGTCGTCAACCTCATCGCAGGGAAAGAAATAGCAACCACATCTAATGACATGCAACGCTGTACGCTGCATTGGAAAGACCATACCATCGACATCGGTGGTGACTCTTATACAGTGTTTGATACCGTTGGACTGGAGGAGCCGCAACTGGGAATCAAGGGGTACCTCGAGTCTGTCGAGAACGCATATAGGCTCATCAAGGAATTGGACCAACAAGGCGGCATTGATTTGCTTCTGTTCTGCATTCGTGCCGGCAGACTCAGTTCTGCAACCCAGAGCAATTACCGGCTCTTTCACGAATTTCTCTGCGAGAAGAAGGTTCCCATTGTCCTTGTGTTCACGCATCTCGAAAGAGAGAAGAGGATGGAGGATTGGTGGGAGAGACACCAAAGTACCTTCGAAAAAATACATGGGATTCGGGTCACTGATCACGCATGCATCACTGCCGCTAACAGATTGGATGGCCGACACAAACTACTTTATGAAGAATCACGCGGCGCGGTCTGCAACCTTATAAAGAAGCTTACTGCTGACGAGCAGAAGTCATCATGGACCGGAGGGAACAAGCGGTTCGTGTCGTTCATGCGTAAGCTGAAGGAGCTACTTCCAGAACCTTTGGATCTGAAGAAGAAGGATATTGTCTCTCGTCTCATACTGCGTTGCAGTTTGTCTCCAGACGTCGCAAAACAGTTGGCTGAGATGATTAAGCAAGGCTAGTAGAAGTAGCTATTCTATTGTCGATACCCATACTTAGGTTTGCTTTTAGATTTTGTGCTCATTGATACGTCACATTAGGACTTCTAGGGCTCCAGAGTCTATAGCACGATCGTTTGTATTATGCTCCTGTATACTTAGACTGCGCAGACTCGCTGCAAGGAAGGTCGATTGAGGTAGAAAGGTCTCCTCCAATGACTGAATGAAATTTGAAAATATAGTGCTTTCATAGTTTCGATGGTCAGGTGTGTCGAGGTTCAAGCACTCAAGAACATTTTTCAGAACGCATAACGTCTGTATTGAGGATGTGCGCAGTAGACAGTCCAACCAAACATAAAGAATCTAAGTGGTCTACTCGCCTATAACATCTGGGAGAATGAATTGGGTTGTGTGTGTATGTGGGCTAGAGAACAAAGAAAGAACACGAAAGCGCAGATCGACAAAGCACAATAGATGCGTGCGAGAAAGATGATCAGGGTGCTATGAATATGGCAGGCCCCCGCCGCCAGTCCCATTTCCCCCTCCCGTCCGCCGTGGGGCACGACCACCAAATGGCGGTGGACCGGAGCCCATAGGAGCCACGGGTCGTGGTGGTAGATGAGCAGGATGGTCCATGCCACGAGGAGCTTGACGTGGCGGGTGCATTCCACGGGGAGGATACCCACCGCCATGGGCTGGTGGACGTCCGAAAGCGGGGTGCTGGCCACTGGGATGTTGGCTACCAGGATGCCCAGGATGTTGACCACCGCCTTGATGCTGCATCAAAGCGGACATGATAACAGGCGGCGGCGGCGGCGGCGGACCTGGCCTGAATGCATCGCGATGTGGCGGTCCACGAGGATAGAACCCAGGTGGCTGGTTTGGCAAAGGGTGGGGCCTGAAGTAACCATCGGGAGGCATAATACCTGGTGGCGGCTGATTGCGTCGTCCGCGTTTATCAAACTCATGGGAAGCTTCGTATGACGGAAGACTGGATGGATAAAGGGTGAAACGGAACAAGCACGAACAAGTCAGCAATACTCACGTTTTAGGGTCAGCGGGAAGTGGGTCGGTCCAGAAATAATCATGGTCAAGGGCTTGTGAGGCAGTGATACGATCTCTTGGGTTACATGTAAGGAGCTTGTCCAGGAGGTCACAGGTCTCAGGACCAATACTTGCAAAACAATTAAGCATAAACTAAATGCATTACGAAAGTGAGAGCTGACCTCTCATACGCGGCTCTTAACTTCTTGGAATAAGTCTGATTGAACCGCTTTACGCCCTCGCACCCTGGTAGTGCATCATAATTTGGCCAGGTATGTTGATTCGGGGTACCGCACAACTGCCAAATCTTCTCCAATTGATCAATGTCTGACGATCCAGGAAGAATCGGCCTGCGCATGAACATCTCTCCCAGAACACATCTGCAGAAGATAGATTCAAAAACTGCCCCAAAGATGTCGATAAGCACAAACCCTATGCCCCAGATGTCTACTTCTCCACCATACTGTCGGGCGCCGAGCAGTAGCTCTGGAGGACGGTACCATCTCGTCACAACACAATTTGTGTACTTCTTTTCTCTCCCACGCTGATCCACGACTCCACGGATAACGCTCGGATCATACGCGCGCGCTAGACCGAAATCTGCTATCCGAAGCGAGCCATTGTTATCGATGAGAAGATTGGCAGCTTTCATGTCTCGGTGTAGGATGTGATTCTGTGCACGATCGTAAGACAAAATCGAGGGTGAGAAAGTGAGGACGAACACGATGCATATATTCCGTTCCTTCCAAAAGTTGTTTCATGTACAGTTTGATATGGCTGGGTTGTAGCTTTACGCGCTCGTTCTCCAGTAGGCCAGCAAGGTCATGGTCCATGTATGGAAATACCATGTAAACAGAGAGGGGTGAGTTCTTGCCATTGCCTGATGCACAATGTCGGTAATTATGTATGACATACAACACGAGCCAATATGAGCACTCACTACGGACGACGAACATATCCAAGATCTCGATGATGCAGGGGTGGTTCATTGCCTTGAGAATTTTGATCTCGCGCAAAGCAGTGACGGGCATACCCTCCTTCTCATTGTGCATAAGAATACGTTTGAGAGCTACCAAACGCCCGGTAAGGTGATGGACTGCTTTGTGGACCTCTCTGAGCAAGGTGAGCAGTCGCATTCAGTAGCAGTGCAACAGGCCTGATACATACCCAAAAGTACCTTCACCGAGTTTTGCAGTGGCGTCGTAGTCACTTTGTTGGCCACAACCTAAAAAGAGGTGACCGTATGCCTCTTGTTCTTGCTTTCTCGAACGCTGCACAGGGGCACGTTTCCGCTTTTGTTCCATAGGTGGTAATCTTTGCGTCACGTCCACAGCGGAATCCTTCTTCTCCTTCGCCGGCTCTTCATGAGCCGACGGAAGTGGAAGTGGCGATGGAGAATGAGCATCTCTAGGCGCTGGAGGTCGTTTCAAAGGAATTGCGATTGAGATAGCTGCGTGAGGAGGTAAGGTATCATCTTTGGGTCGTTCAGGGGTGGGGACAGGAGGTGGGGAAGAAGGTGGTGGTGGTGGTGTGTGGGGAACGTGTGTGTGACTTGAAGCCGAATGTGATGTAGAGGAAGGATGTCGAGTTACACCTGGGGAAACAGGACGATACTGATCGTCACGGTCCTCATCGTGAGCACGGGGTGCCACAGAACGACGACTCTCCGTATGGTAGGTATCGCGATCGGCGTCACGTCCTGCTTCAATGTGATTTGGGTGGTCCCTATCATAAGAGTCCCATGAACGTTCGCGTTCGCGGCGCGGCGAGTGGCGCATAGGACGACGATAGCGGTCGTCCATCCGTGAATAGTTGTCATTGTCTGATGGCAGCCCCCAGCGATTATGGTCATTATTACGGGCGCGTTCCCAGCCCCCATCACGTATTCTTTGGTCGTGTAATCTGTCCACGCCATAGTCACGACGAGGCGGACTATAATTCACCGCTGGAGAACGACGTGAGGGTAATCTGTGCTTTCCTCGGTGTGAAGAAGAAGAGGAGGACGGAGAACGGGAGCGGTCAGGTGAATGAGATGACAATGAAGAAATATCGCGTTCCCTTGCGTAGACACGACCGTCATATCTATCCCGTGCCGGAATATAGGTGTCATGAACAGGCCTATAAGGGTCCCGTGGAAGATCCCAGGCAGGGGGACGACGGTCGCCTTCTCTGCTATAGGAAGGCTGCCAATGATCAGTCATTTGGGTACCACCCCTTTTGCGAGATTGGTCATAATGAGGCCTAAGCCTGCCGTTGCGCTGGTCATCCTCCCGAATGCGCCTCTCGTCGTCTTCGGATCTCTCATAGACCGAAGTATGCCTTCTGTCCATCATAGGACTAATTCTCTGAGTAGAGGGACCTGGAGCATCTGGGCCATTTGTTTTCTTCTTGAAAGGAAACTTGACCTTAGTCTCGAACTTGGAAGGAGCTGGTTTGGGTGGTAGGGGAATTATTGTTGGGCGCGGAGAAGGTGGCAAAGAGTCATCGACTTCGCCCTCTTCTGGCGACGACGTGGTAAATCTCTTTGCTGGACGTTCATTATGAAGTTTATCTGGAGCTGCCCGTTTGTTTGAAGTCTGAAGCATTACACGGCAACGAAGAATGAGTGCAACCACAGGAATTAAAAGCAACTCTCGGAGAAAAAGGTTGGCTGACGTAATATCAATACATTTCAATGGAAGTCCGAGTCTTTGTAAGTCAAGTCCTTGTGACATGGCGCTGTCGAACGATGACCAGATCAAGGAGATTATTGTTATTGGTGCAGGCGTCATCGGCCTCACCACAGCGTTGAAAATCCAGGAGCAAGGCACTTATCGTGTTACTATCGTCGCTGAGAACTTCCCCACAGATCCAAAGTCAATTAGGTACACCAGCCACTGGGCGGTGAGCAGCTATCTCACAAAACAAGTTCAAGTTTATGGCTGACGATGATAATCCACAGGGTGCACATCATGTCAGCCATGCTTACAATGATCAAAAACAGCGAAGTATGCTGCTTTTTGTTTGCATGAACAAACATGTCACACCCTAGTCATACAGAGCTTGATCAAGATACTTTCCATGCATTATGGCAGCTATCAGGACCGGGTAGTGCAGCCGAGGGTTGTTTTTTGCGGCACACCCAAACTGAATATCACGGAGACGATCTCACTGATGCTGAGTGGCTTCATTACATGCCAGATGTATGAAAACAGACTCGCATTCATGGTCGATATTCTAACTCGTATCAGTTCAAATATCTAGATACGAATGAACTCCGTGGTCCAGCAAAGATGGGCTTCTCATTCAGCACAGTCACCATGAATACCCCAGCCTACCTCAACTGGCTTATGTCTTCGTTCCTTGCGAAAAACGGAACTATTCTGCGCGTGTCTCTGCAGCACATCAGTCAGCTCCTTGAGCGAGGAACCAGTCCATACACAGGTGCCCATTCGTACCGTGCCGTCGACGCCATCGTGGTCTGCGCTGGCCTTGGCGCCCGTAACCTAGGAGGCGTTGAAGATAAGGACGTATATCCAATTCGCGGGCAAACCGTATTACTCAGAGCTCCTTGGATCAAATTCGGGAGGACTATGACTGAAGCTGACGGGACCTACACTTATACGATGCCAAGAAGCAATGGCGATGTACGCTTTCTGAGAACTACACAAGATATGTTCTCTGACGGCTTTATATAGGTGCTGTGCGGCGGCACGAGAGTACCCAATGACTGGTAATTCTCACAAATGATCCTTTCGTCAAATTCTCAGCCATCATAGGTACCCGATTCCTCGTCCTGAAATAACCGAGGATATTCTTGCGCGGGCCCTGCAGCTTACCCCAGAGCTTGCGCCCCCACAGACACGTATTGACCGTGAGCCCACTGTAGAGGACCTCCGTCCAATCATTATTGAGCTAGGTTGCGGTCTGCGCCCAGGGAGAAAGGGCGGCATCAGACTCGAAGTCGAGTGGGTTGATGCGCCCGCGCAAGGTAAAGTGCCTGTGGTGTATAACTACGGGTGAGTAAGATTACACCAGTCCATCTGACCTAATTATTTACGCATATCTAGACACTCTGGTTATGGCTTCTTGTCGTCGTGGGGCTCAGCAAGTAAGGCCTTGGAATTGTTAGAGGATGCTCTCGCGACGGGCGCTCCGACAAATGCAGACATATGCGTCGAACATCCATCTGGGAATCTAGGAAACTGAGGTATTGCGAAAAGCAGCCTATTGTACAATAACACAAGCAATATCTAAAGTATGCATACTTGATCAAACACGTTTTATATCTCCGAATCTGATATCCTGGACCAAAATTCTTCTGTCCTGCGTGGGCCTGAGCTGGGAGCAGTTAAGTTAACACGCCATCGGACAATTGCTATTCTGTTTGTCGTTTGCTCGTCGGAGAGTAGCAGTGGGTGGGGGTCGTAGAGCTGGATGTTAATGCAGAAAATGAGACAACTTGCAAGGTTGGTATAAGAGATGCAAGAGGCTCTGTACTGGCACCTCGTCGGTTCTTGTGTAGACTAATTTGTGCGCTAGCCTCTAGCCTCGTCGGCTAGTCATTAAAGGTAGTGATAAAGTAGTGCGGAACTGGGCACTCGAGCACCCGAAGCTTCATCAGTTAGGTTGTTTGGAAATGAGCCGATAGCGTAGTTTCGGAGAATGCGAGAGCATACAATGATATTGTGGTGCGTCTCTGAAAGAAATTCCAGAAAGACTTCTTGATCAGCACTGGGTGTATGATAATGATAGTAAACAGCAAATGGTGGCATGTTGGTTTTGGATCCAGTCGGGTTCGAGATCATATAATATGTGATGATTGAGGCATGATGTCATTTCCCCCCTATCTTTCGCACACAAGAGTTCTCTTGGTACTTCATAGCAGTAGTCAGGTTCATCTCAATAAGGTCATCAGCTCGCACTGGCAGTACATTGGTTGGGGACACTGCTCCAACGGTCCAGCACGCTTAACGTCATTTTGGGCTCTGGTGTGGGTGAGTGAACTGGAGGAAGAGAACGGAGTGAAGCACAGAATACGCAGTTAACATTCAAAATTTGAAATATAAGGGCCCGAGCAATGTGACAAGACATGGCGAGATACGAGTGCTATGAGTGATACGAGAGAGAAGAGAAAACGCGAGTGATGACATTGATGAGGTGCCACAAGAATAAAGCTGCAAAAGACGTTTGAAGAAACGAAACAACAGCGCTGAACGAGTGCCCTAACGTGACATGCGAAAGGCACTAAACGGGTTTTACGAAGGGCTTAAGGTAAGCAGGAAGGGGCGGATGGCGACCAAAACGCGATTTGGAGTGAGGAAAGACACCCCTCGAGATACCGTCTGATAAGTTATCTGCCGATCTGACCCACTCGACAGAGTACAATATACCGTGGTCACAAGTGAATGTCGACAGCCTGCGTAGAATATCATTCTGCGCGAGGCTACGAGAGCGACCGGCTCTGATGGCACCTACGACTCCCTGATTGTCAGACCAGATGTGGATATGGACATCGCGAAGGCCGGAGTGAATAAGAGCACGAAGACCGAGGTCAACGGCCACCATTTCTGCCCACCCGATGTCGCGTCCATCTGAATTCCACCCAGGGAGCAAGCGCCAACCAAGCCAGCAGCCGCCGGATAAGAAACCAATGCCAAAGGAAGTCGAGGCATCCACAAAGACCGGTAATGGAAGGGGAGGGGATACGGGACGTAGAACCCGAGTACAGCTGGGAATACCACCAGACGACATCCGATTAAACTTCGGATGGGATGCGGTATTTGAGTAGAGGCGAAGATGACGACTTGAATGGAGTTTGAACGCGATAGAAAGAGGGCAAGAAGGCGCAATCTTCACGGAGGACAAGGCAGCAATGTTGGAGACAGCCAATAACGGACTCCATTCTGCACGGGCGACGATCCCATCCTCGGACCAAGTCTCCAAGCGTGCAAGGTATTTTGCGCATTTCGAGAGAGGGATGACCGGGCCGGCCATAGTACCTCCAATTTCTGTAGATTAATTGATGCACATCGATGATCGACGGTAAATAAGCCTCAAATTGATTCCGCTTATATACTGACACCTACTGATAGTGGCCTTTCTATGGCCACGTCATTACTTACTGCCCCTAAGGCCCAAATGTTCAATCAAGGTCAATCGAACGTATGACCTATTCCTTACAAGGCACCCAGTTTCTGTTTCTCTCTCTGAATACTGACTTCTCTCCAGTTCCTGCCTTTGTACAACACCAGCAGAATCATGCACTCAACCATGACCATCAGACCTGCCCAGAGAGTATATAAACCACCGTCGCCAATAGCATCCTGAACTAGCCTCAGATCTGGCATTCTGAGAACTGTTATGATCTTGACTCACTTGTAAAGGAACCGCAATCTCGGCAGCGACAAAAGCAAACAGACCACGGAAAGAACTATTCGTTGCTACTGCCATCGATGAGCGACCGATGTTTGCATCGACAAGGTATGCCAGCGTGCTTGAGTAGATCCATCTATCGTGGATGAGAGAAAAATACAATATAATATGAACTGAACATACACGGATAAAAATCCAGCGAGGAACAGCATCACACACACAGCGGCGACATTGACTCGTTCTTGGCACACCCAGGCATATCCAATCACAGACAAAGGCGACCACAACATGGCGATTTTCGTGCTCTCGAGGCGCATCTGCATGAATTTAAGTCAGCCGCCTGCTGAGCTAGTGATAGTAGTTCGACGTTCACCTCTGGGAAGCTGACCCCTCCATTGGCAGCTTTTAGTCGAGCAAGTGTTCGATCGGACCAACGACCACCCAATATGCTGCCAGCTACGCAGCCTGTGATAAATAGGTGCATCAGGCAGATGTTCGCAATTTGCCTGTAATTCACCCACCAATACCATAGGCAAGCAAAACAAGGCCGGTCTTCAATGCATCATAATCGTAATACATCGACAGTGTTCTTGCGCATGTATATGTAATACTAAAGCTAAACGCAAATGTTAAACCTGGCGCGAGAGGGCATAAGAATAGGTTGCGGAAAAAAATGAGGGCACGTACCTGATGCTACCAAGATAACAAGATTGTTCTTGCGGCTGACAATCGAGAGGTATGGAGGAAAAGGGTTGACGTCAACCATAGACAGCTTTACGTCTTTAATGGCCGATGCTGGTATAACCGTCCGCTGTGCTTCGATATCTTTCGAAGTCGTCTGTTCTCCGCCCATTTCTGACTTCGAAATATTTCGCGACTCGTCCTTTGCTTCCGATGACTGTTGCTCTCGGAGTCTCGAAATCAATACGTTCTGATAAGTCACGCTCCTCTCCTTCCTGAAGGTGTCCTTGAACAAGAAAAGGAATGCCGCAAAGATGATGCCTCCCCAGATGACTAAGAACCAGAACACCGCCCGCCAGCTGAGGCCTTGTGTGAGTGCCCCACCAAAGATTGGTCCTAACGAGGGACCGAGGAGAGGTGCAGAATAGTAGACACCCATCATTGTACCTCGTTGATGTGGTTCGTATATATCGGCCAAAGTGGCAGCTCCGATAGCGAAAACTGCGCTTGACCTACTCCAAGTGAGCACAGACACGAAAAATTGAGGAACTGTCATACCCTGCGCCTTGCACAATTCGCATGCCAATCACCAAACCAATAGTTCTTGACACGGCCACAATTGCAGATCCAATTACAAATAGCGCAATGGATAGAAGGTACACGAGCTGGGCTCGGTCATATTAATAAATGACGCTCTGAAGGCAGCTATGAATACAAACTTTGCGGCCCTTGATCTCGCTAATTGAACTCCAAATGATAGGAAAATTGCCTTGAATGAGAATGAACAGAGACAGGCTCAGGCTGATATCTCCGCTACTGGCGTGTAGCTGCTGCTCGATTTGAGCATTGGCGGCTGTTTCCTGGCTGTTCAACTGATTTTGGATACAATAGAATCACGGATGCAACCTACGATTTTGTATGTTTGTCGCCAAACCTGCAAACATCGAGGCTCCAGATATGATGAACAATACAGCGGTCTGTAGTAAAATCAATTTCCTACTTACATATCAAGATAGAAGGACGCACCTTCTTCGTGTTTGACCATATTCGAGGATCATCCTCAACTACTGCATGCTCTATGTCAAGTTTAATGGGCTCATTAGACAACGTCGAAGTGGGGGAGTGCGTCTGGGGATCAGTATGAAATTCCACATTCCGGACCTCTATAGGGGACAAGTTTGTGCTCTGGCTTTCTGCCATGGGCGTAAAATGTCCGATGCACGAGTTGGAGCTAGTATGACGGCAGTGTATGATTTTATATATGGATCATGGATAACGCGAGCGAACATTGTTTTTCCAGTGCCGACGATAAGAACATACTAGATGGAGGAACTACACCAACTATAGTGTGTCGGACAATGTGGCCGATGGGGTGGCATGGCTATAGAAGCTTGACATTGTCTTTGCTTCAGATAACCGCTGACCGAAGAAGGCCCCCGAAGCCAAACGACCTGCTTAAGTTATCGAGATTACGTTTTAGATTGCAATCATCCAGAGCTTCTGTCTTGCCACGGAATTTCGGATGCCCGGTCAGTGGGAGGTGAAGCTTGAAGTCGAACTAATTATAGGAGGAGCTGACTATGCAAGTCAAAAGTCATTCTTCCATACATTATGTATCAAGTGATTGTGTTCCAGTCTTCTGACCTTTGTGGTATGTTCCGAGGGAAGGACTTTGAGGCGCCTTCGGCTCCAGAAAGTCCGAGTCAGTCATCACGACCTTCAAAATAAAAGTCCTGCAATCAAGAGGAAAATGAGAATGTTTGATGGTGGACACAGCCAGCTATACAGAAATGAAAGTTATATATGGTACTTGCCGCGTGTCCCAGGTCCTTCGGTCGTGACTTTATCGTTCGTTATTGCGTTGGCTTGATGCATCGATGTCAGATGAACGTTTGAATGTTAAATGTTAAACCTTCACTGGAAGGCGGAAGTTCAAATACAATATAGCTTACGTGATAAACTGGGAGTCCTCGGACGCAACGGAAACCTTGCTTGACTGAATTGCTCCAGTGGAGTCTATTTATCAGTTTATCATAGTATCTTGCATGCTTCCTGTAATGTTTGGACCCGTGGAGTTTATCTGATCTCTTCCGTAGCTTGACGTCCCTTTGTCATAGGTGGTCAGCGGCAGTGCTGGTGATTTAATCATGCCTTACCGCTTTCATTATCGCTTAGACTCTACCCCAATAGAACCATCATTTCATCACCCCAGAAACTTGCAAGTGGAGTCGTGACAATGAAGGAATTTTCTGCCACCTTCTTCCCTCGCAATATAGGCAAGGAGAGTGGCATTATCTGCAGCGATTTTCCGAACCAACTCATATTCGTGTAAACCACTTGCGTGCAATAAATGCGTCTCAACTGGTCTTGAGCAATGAGTGCCAGATGTCTGATACACTGGTATTCGTAAAGGCCACCGGGTTTGAACATGGCCTAAATAGATCGCCAGTAAGAGCATCCGCAAAGGTCACATGCTCCATGCGAGATTCTTCCTGTACCAGCACAGCCTTCATAAGAAATGCCACAAGGCTCTAAAAAAGTAAAGATACAGTCAGATCAGGGGATATGCGATAATGAAAGACATTGTACTGTGATGCGACGAGGATTTTTTTTGCCACCCGAGCCTCGATAGCTTCGTCAGTTGAGCTTTCTGGAAGTGAGTTCAAAACATGACTTTGCCGGATACGAGCGCATCCAAGAATATTCGATTGGGCCTCTGAAAATAGTTCAAGGAAGGCTTTGTGGTCAGGAGTTGGGGGTATCCTGATAGCATCGAACAGTAAACGATTTCAGGGTCCAGGAAGATGGATCCGAGGTCTTAATAGTTGGGGAAGGGTGCTGCAATGTTATGTTCGCCTTTTGTCGAAACATGGTGATGAGTCACGTCAACCCCAACTCACTTGTACAGCCGCGATCGAAGACGGACATGTTCGTATAACATGTAACACGAACTTTATGAGCACAACTTATCAATCGCGTTCCAGCACGAGAAGTTAGATAAAGTCGCAAAGCGCGCAATGATGGTATGTCACGGCGTCGCATACGTCTGACCAAGTAGCATGGACAGCAAAAATAGATTTCCAGAAGCTTACTTTCATTGGGAACCGAGTCGCACGCCCTGGACCGCCTGCTTCTTTGAAAATGGTTCCATGATTAGCATGGATAGGATTTCAAATTTGGGGACATACTTACAAGACTTGCCCAACGTGCTCCTTGATAACGATTTTGAAGAGATTCAGGCTTAAGAAACCAATATTACCGCAAGTGTGGGATAGCCACTCGTCGTGGTACATCCTGAATATTTGAAATCAGGCCATAACCCATTGGCCAAGAGAAGTGAGGGCGGGCTAAGCTTCCCTTTGCCGTCTTGGGAACACGCAAAAATGTTGTGTGAGACGGTCACACACAACACTTCTTGCGAAATTCGTGGTCAACATCCTTAAGGTAGTCCTTGATGACGAAGGGCCAATGTTGGTAAAATTCACCCGTCCTAGCACGTCCTAGATATCAGATGAGTCGGGTCAATCAATTGAGTTGGCCAAGAATAGTGAGCACTGCGGTTGATGTAGTAGATCGTCGCGAGCTGTCGTAGACTCGTAGGCTGTCGTGAGACAACTACCGATCACAACCGGCGGATGCCGAGCCAACTTTAATCAAATTCCAAATTTGTGGTCGAAGAACATCGTATTCACTGGGGCACTGTTCACCTTAATCCACGTTCCTTCGCAGTAAACGACGAGGCCTGGAAAGGCTCCATGGCAGTACAATCAGTATGCAAAGGAACAGGGTCAGAGATCGGTAATTTGGTTTTTTCAATTGCCTTGGACCAGCTGAATTTTCGTTAGACTTCAGCTATTTCGGCGGTGCTGAGTCTTTCACGGAAGGGAAACGCTCTCCACGTCGGACAACCGTTGTTTCCCCTTCCGAACAGGATGACGGTGTCTCCTACCCAGGTCCACCTCAAGACCCCACGGAATTTCTGTGGATAATGACGGAGGAACCTCACCGCTCGCGACGAATGGCGATCATGAAAGCGCACCCTGAAGTTACGAAGCTCATGGGCTACGAACCTCTCACAAAATACGTTGTACTGGCTGTCGTGTCATTGCAGCTGTACCTTGCCATGTTTCTCCGACACACCCATCCGCTCTCCTTCCGCTTCTTGTTCCTGGCGTATGCTGTAGGCGGCACCACCAACCAGAATCTTTTCCTCGCCATTCATGAGATCACGCATAACCTAGCATTCAAAGGCATAAATGCAAACAAGGCCCTGGCTGTTTTTGCGAACTTACCCATTGGTGTACCCTATTTCGCCGCGTTCAAGGTGTGTAACACGTGTGTGAGCGAACGTGGGCTGACAGAGACTGCGGACGCGCTCAGAAATATCACATTGAGCATCACAAACATCTTGGAGAGGATGGGATTGACACTGATCTACCCACAAATTTTGAGCTACTTTGTCTCAATAACGTTCTTGGAAAGACATTTTTTGCGTGAGTCCAGCGTCGCGTCTAGCATGTAGCTTAACTCACCCAAATGTCAGGACGTTTCAGATATTCTTTTACGCCCTGAGACCTGGCTTCGTCAGAATGCAGACGCCCACTCGATGGCACTTGTACAATGTGATTGTGCAGCTTCTCTTTGATTATGTCCTGGTGCGCACCTTCGGCATACGCCCCCTGCTATACCTGCTCTTCTCGAGTTTCTTTGCCGGAAGTCTGCATCCATGCGCGGGCCACTTCATTGCCGAGCATTATGTATGGGATGGTCTTAACCAGGAGACCTATAGCTATTATGGTCCCCTGAACATCCTAGCTTACAACGTACGTCGTTTCGCAACATTTTTTCGCCTACGTTGATTATGTCGCGTAGGTTGGCTACCACAACGAGCATCACGACTTCCCTTCCGTGCCGTGGACACGTCTTCCAGCATTGCGAGCACTGGCACCAGAGTTCTATGACATTCTTCCATCACATCCCAGCTGGACGATGGTCATCGTGAACTTTATTCGAGATAAGGAGGTCGGCATCTTTGCACGCGCCAAGAGGATTGCCAAGAATAGCAAACAGAAGCACGAGAGTTCGAGTTCGAGCAGTGATCGGGAGTGAGGTGGTTGGCTAACATTTAGGTGCTTTCTTAATGGACGCTGTATATACATCGCCATACGATAATCAATCGGCTTTGCCGCAGAAAGGAATGTGGATCGGTATTCACCTTCGATTCAATGGGCGTCTCTAGAGTATGACTGTCCTTTTTTACGTAAACCTCTTAACCTCTCCTGAGATCTGAGTACTGAGTACTGAGTATTGAGTCCTGAACGACATTCACCGACGCAAAGTAAAAAGCGTGTGCTCATCATCGCGTCGGGTAGTATACCAGACAACTTTAATTACGTAAGATGATCAACTCTTGAATTGCAACTGTCTTAACCAATATTTCGACGATTCGTCGCCAAACTTATGTCCCAGCACTAGGCATATTGGACTTCTCCCTATTAGAGAGAAAAGCCACATCCCTGACAACTCGCCTCTTTTTAGCGCTGCGTATCTCGCAAACCGACATCTGCCGAGGATATTTGCTTCATCACATGATGGTTGTGGCCTGCACCTGGACGAAAGGGTGGCACCAGGCTGGATGCCGAGTGGTTGGACGCCATCATGAGAGGCAAGGTGCCTGTGGCGTTACTGCTGGTAAGCGACTCGGACACCATACTTGTTCATGCTGCCCTGACAATCCGTCCAGACACTCTGATTACCGTTATGGCTTCTTGTCGTCGTGAGGCTCAGCAAGCATGACAGTAGATTTGCTAAAAAGTACATTCAAGGCGGGTGCTCCAGCAGTGGCGACACCATCATCTTTGGTTGATCGTACATCTGAGAATCCTGGAAACTGAGATGCTGTGAGTTGTGGAAGAGTGATGTATGGCAAATGTGAGTTAAATATATTTGCATTCCCACTACAGTCTTTGGGGAAGAAAGCTGCAATGAATGATGTCCTTCTAGGTGTATCTAGGTGTACGAGAGACTTCACCTCAAATGAATTCAGACTCGGACTAGACGAACCCGTTGTAAGCTTCAAGACAATCATTCCTCACATGAGGATAACTTCCATCAATCACAAGTGAGTTTTGACATCTTTATAAGGTATTTACATACTCCATGCCAGATTTATGAGTACTTTCGGAGAGTTATCATCAAGTTCGTTTCGCACTGCCGCGACATCAAAAAAAATTACAACTTACACAGTACGAGCCTTCCAATGCAAACTACGTCGCTCTCTGTAGATTTGTCGCCAACGGAAACTGTTCATACGTATCTTCCTCAACCAGAAGACATGTCACAGTGGCCCAAAAGTTAGCTGACTGGACTCTCGTGACCAACGAGGCCTCCGAAACGCATTTGTCGAGGAGAAGTGTCAGACAGTTGCCCAGAATTAATTTCCTGATGGAAACAACACCGCAGTTCTTTGTTCCCTTGATACCGTGAGTGACCAATTGCAATACAATCTGACATTCTGATACTGAGAGCTTCTAACGTATAGCTTACATTGGACGAGAGGTAGGTTGGTGCTATTGCAGAAGCAGCCAACTCACTTAGATGGCATTCATTCTAAGGATCCAGTACTTCCCTCTGAAGTGTAAGAGCCTCTTCCAAGTCTTCGATATCGCCTCGGTGATCCAAGCGTGTGGAGAGATGATTCGCAAAGTTACTCAATGACGCGGACCAATCTGGATGCACGACAGAATGCAAAGCCAGTGCTTCCCTCTGAAGTGCAATCACCTGACTCAAGTCTTCGGCACTGCCTCGGTGGTCAAAGCGGGTGGAAAGTTGATTTGCGAGATTATTCAGTAACACAAACCGATCTGTGTGACCGACTTGGTAATGAATGAGTGAAAGCCACAAGCTGTGAATGCTATGCGGTCTTATCTCATGCATCACAGGTTTCGGACGGGGAACAATAAGAACAATGGCGCCATGAGATAGTTTGATTATCGGACTTTGGCGATGCGCGTACGAGGTGGAATCATTTTACGGTGCGACTTTAGTAGCCTGCCCATTAAATTGCTGAGCATGATGAAGGTCCGATAGATTAAATGCATACGGGCGAGATAAGATTTCGACTAAACAAAATGGAATCTTTTGCACCGTCAAAGATGATCTGGAATGATCATCGTATCAGACGCACATCATCTAAGTTAGTCACAAAACGAGATGGACGACTCGACAAAAACCTCAGGCTTCCGGCGTGTTACAGGTATCCTATTTCGCATGTGCGACTTCTGGGTGGTGTCTTATAAGATATCATTCATGAATCAGGATGTATGATCACATCTACTGGTAGCAGTGCGATGCATTGGATATAGTGCGTTTGCTATCAGAATCACTGTATATTAACTATACTAACCATATCTTTGTTCACCGTCCCTACATAACTCCACTGCCCACTTATTCAAGCGCATTGCATTTATTCTGCTTCTACCCACTCTGTGTTACGGTTTCTTGTTTGACTTATCTGGTGCTATGCCGCAAGATGGCCCTTGTTCAATAAGAAGTATCGAAGGAGTTGTTACGCCTCGGGCTTGTCCAGCAAAGCCGAAGAGGGTACACATACTTGTTTCAATCACACCACGCTTAGACCTGTGTGAGATTGATTTCTTTCAGAACTTTTCGATTTATGCAAGCCTGCAACGAGAACACCTCAAAATCGCGTTGGAAATAAGCTGCTGATATCGCCAACGACTGGAACTTTCCTGGTGTCCAAGTAGTCGCGTGCGTAATACTGGTTTGCAAATTATTTAATATCAAAATCTACTTTGATGACTTCCTCTTCATGCGTACCGCAATACTGACTTCCACCTTATCAAGGGTCTTGAGGCGGGATCAAATATCCGTTTCCATCTTGCCGTTTTAGCGACACAAGCACTGGACGGTGGTATATCTAGCACGGACTAGATCTTTAACACCCCCAACATCATTCGCTCACACCCATCCCTCGACTATGACAGTCGTCTCAAATGACTCCAGTTGGTGGCCGGTAATCAATTGGCAACTTTATTTTAGCTATTGGACAGGTTTGTCGTATCAGTCGGCGATGTCTCGATCTAACATCGACTTGCATTTTTGCAGTTGCCGCCGGCGTCGTCGTGGTATATGACTGGGGTGAGACGGACGTTGTTCTGAACCTGCTGCCATTCTTATGATATCTCCAGTATTAACAATCGGACAAGAGGTAGGTCGACCTTATTGCCAGAGCAGCCAACTCGCTAAGAATGGCATTATAGATTGAACTGATCTGGGTGAGTGACGGAGTCTCATCATAACAACAGGAGAATACGATGAATTCGCGACAGAGGCAACGTTGGTCTCTCATGACTGTGCTGTATTTGGTTGTTCGTACATCATGTTTTCCTACAGCGTGGTTAGCTGTTGTGCTGACTCCAACATATTCTAGATACGCTATCTAACGATCAGTTCCACTGTTCTGGGTATGTCTCACATTCACTGTGTTGGATTCTTTTGACCGGCAGCACACAGTAACTATGCTAGGGGTCTCGCTGACAAATGCAGTGAGTATTCCGCAACCATACCCCTCCGATCCGATTAACTCACATGCGTAGGGGTGAGTGAAATTCTGACCACGGACCTTGGTTCAACATAATGACTATACAGGTGTGAGTCAAGAGTCTGATTCTAGTACGAGGTGGTCACTGATTGAGTGTTTCAGGCAATATTCTTTACTACACAACAAATGTGCCAAATGTGGTCATAAGTGCCATGCTGGGCGGTAAGCTGCAAAATCTCAGTGATATTGACGACTGAAAAATGCTGCAAGTCATCATGATTGCTCGGTTACATGCCATGTATCAAGGATCCAGAACCATGCTCATCTTCCTTGTTATCATCTTTCTGGCTGTTAACATCTCCTGTGGAGTACTCACGGCAATAGTACTCAAGAATGCTGTAGTAGGTAAGTTTTGCTTGCTGACTTACGAAACACAGCTCATTGACAAACACCAGAGGAGCTGATACTCTCTGGCATGCATATGTGCGGTTATGGCTATGAGGGGGATCCCTTGCTTCTTATCTCAATGATTTGGATGCTCAACACTGTTTGGGAGGTCCTCGCGCTGTGTCTTTCGGTCTGGATCGCTGTGAAACACTTCCGTGACCTGCGACGCTTTGGGCCATCGACAGGATCGACGATCGGAGACTGTTTCAGAGTGCTGATACAATCTCACGTGCTTTATTTTGCGAAGTGAGCTTGTAATTGAGAACGTGGTTATCTTTTCCTAAAATTCCGCACGTACTAGCTTTGCTGGTGTTTCTTGCTTTGAGCTTATTGGCCAATCTCCAGCGTTCTGGGTGCGCTGACCTGTCGCTGACATTTGCTTATACCAACGGCTCATCATTTCTGTAGAACTCAAATTCTATTGGAGTTTTGACACTTGAAAGCGCTCGTCAGCTTTTATTGGCCGTGCAGATGTTCGTGTTGGGACCACGCCTCATCCTTAGCGTTCGAGAATATAACGCAAAACTCGTTGCCAACTCCGACGCAGAAACTAGCATGAATTCGATTGTCTTCCAGGAGCGTGTACATGTATCAACTAGCAGTACTGTGTAGGGAAATGCTTGCCGAGTGTTCTGCAGGGAGGAGGAATTTGGTCGAGGATCAGTCGTGGTATTTATTAAACATACGAGCGCTCCGTTCACCTTCGGACGACGTATCGTCGTTGGACCGTTCTGGAGTCCAGGTGGAGCTGAGGTGAACACAGACAGGAGAGTCACGCGAATTGCTTCCGCGGGATGAAACGTTTCGTCCTTACATATGTTAGATAGCTAGTACTTGCATCATCAATATTTGTTACTAAGTATTCGACATGTGACAGTGGGCGAGGCGAGTCAGTTGAATGCGGAATCCAAGTCTTTCGCAGCCAGTTCATAATGATTGTGTTTCTCGTTTACGGTCGAGGCTATCTTCTTCAGCCAGAGAGAGCGAGGGAGCATGCTTTGTAACGTGGTCAAGTCTTCCCCTGTGAGTCGGACATCTAACTGATACTCCTCGGGCACTAGTGTACCTTTGCCGGAACTTCCATCTAGCGGATCAAACCTCGTGTCTCCCGTCCACCCTTCCCTCTCCATAATCTGGCTGAACAGCTGTCTCAACAATGTGTAGTTCGGCTTTTCTTCGAACTTCAAACCACGGCAGTGATCGAAGTACGTTGTGAACTCGGCAGGTGAACACGCGAGCAGGTCACGAAATGCTGCCGACCCAGATTTCATCTCTCCCATTCGACGCCTTTTGGCCTCTTTGCTTGGTGCGTAGATGCCTTGCCAAGGCAGACGGCCATGCAAGAGATATAGTAGGACATTGCCCAGCGCTTCAAGATCGTCTCGCCGTCCTTGTTCTGCTCCATTCTCGTTAACCCCAAGCAGGGATTAGAATGATGTTCACGAACCTCGTCCGAAATGCACATTGTAGCTCGAATATCGCATGGTCCCCAATGCAATACGGCCTTCACGATACGGTATATGCGCTCCTGTGGATGGGTCGACGTAAAGCTTCGCCAAACCAAAGTCGAATAAATAGACGATGCGAGACTTTTCCCCGATGCCCATCGCGAAATTTTCAGGCTTGATATCCCGCAGGACAAGTCCTCGTGAATGGACGAATTCAACTCTGTTAAGCTGACAAATATAAATATCAAATTGACGCGGTGTTCAACACACGTACCATTTGGGCTCCAAGCATCACTACGGTCTTCCAAGGAAGCTCGCCCCTGGACAATCTTCGGAGCTGTTCGAGATTAGCACCTACTTGCTCGAGAATCAAGACATGTGATCCTCGATCCAGACCGCTCCATTTGCACGATGGTATGCCTGGGTGACCGCGCAGGAGGCTATACACTAAAGCTTCGTAACGCACTACGCAAGGCATCCCTGGTGCGTCCTCTGATGCAGATCCTGATTTGATTGCAACTTCCGAGCCAGTGAGAATATGGAAAGCACTTGACACACGTCCTGTCAAGTCATGGCGCATTAGCGAGTGCGAGATAGAACAGCCCGCACGCGAGCGTACCAAAGCTTCCGGCCCCAAGCAAATACGTCGTCTGATACATGCCACGGATGCGAAATGTCCTTATGAAAGTATGATTTCGCTTGAGAGATAAAGGAGAATGGATAGACGATGTATTTTGTAGTTGAGTTTGTAGAGCTCGTAATCCATCGACTGCCAGGGTGGGGTCACTTGTTCTGAGGTCAAGCCTCGAACCCAGCCCTTCGGGACGTTGCACCAGTACTATCGGAAATCCTGCCATACACGCCGGTTCCATCACTCGGTAATGACTGGATGTCACTACAAGAACCTGGGTTTTTTCGGCAGTGCCCCATGCTACACGACAGCGCTCCAAGAGGCCGGAGAACATAGAATGATTTTGAGTAAAGAGATCCGAAAGGGGTATAGATTCATTGTCTATAGTGAGACCAGATGGAAGTGGCGGAAGTGAAAATGACTTCGCGTCCGGGATAGGAAGACCGAGCAGCGCATAACCCTGATCCAGGAGCGTCCTCACAGCTGCTTCTGCATCGGAATATAAACCAGGTTGCAGTATAGTCTGAACAGCTTGGCGGAATACTACTTCGTTTAACGGCAGTTCCAATAAAATGCAGATATCCTCCAAAGCATGCCGCACGATGTCGATATAGGGCGTGTCGGTGTTGTCCTTGTGTCTCGTAAGTTCACATTCAAGATACAATTCAGACAGTAGGCGTTTGTCTGGATGCAATGGCGATAGCAGACGCATAGCGTCGTTTATAGCACCGTCACGATCCTGATTGCAGGTGAGCAACTAGAGCGCCGGCGTGAGAGATTCGACTATTTAAACCCACAAGAATGGTACCAAAAAGGTCAAGAGCAATAACTTTGATAGACGAAGTGGATACAGGAGGCATGTATTGTGGGACGATGTCGAGCTCAACATAGGGCTCATCATCCCAATCCAGGGGGCCTTCCGTCTGCGAGGTTGTAGGAGGATCTCCATCAAAGGGAATCTTCATCGACCAGAGTGTTAAAGCAGGTTCCCTAATATTTCCGTCGAAGGTCGGTACATTCCCATCAAACGAGGCATCCGGCAGAAGAAGGCTGCTTTGTCGGGTCTCATGCTCACGATCAAACTACGAGAGCAAATTTTCTGTTAGAAATTGCAGGCAATATATTCAAGTCATAATCAGTGACCTACCTTTCTCAAATCAAAAGCCCAGTTCACAGAAACTGTCACACCCACCCATGAGTAGTCTGCTGCAAATCTGGAATGTGTGAAGGCAATGAAGTGCACTGAGCAGAAGCAACTCACTGGTTATACAGAAGTAAATCTTGATAAATAGATGGCAGTTGGACAGCAGACAGGTCAAAACTCTGTGGTTCCAGGTATTCGAAAACGTAACCGTTTGCTTTGAGCATACCTTCCGTCTCTTGCCAGATGCTCCACGTTCCCCATTCGTCCCCCACGGGGCCGCAGCCACCAGATGAGCGTTCATCAGTCGCATATTTGTTTTTGAGAATGTTGTCATAGTCATCCAAGACCGAACGACAGAATGCGAGGTAACTAGATTCTTCAAGTTGGTGTGGAAGGCAAGGCACAGTTCCGACTTGCGACTTGGAGCGCACGGGATCCAAATGTTCGAGAAGCCTCGGGAACGTATGGACATATAGAGTGCCACATCCTGGATGCAAGGGGGGTTCGACGTGCAAGATCCTCCTGCCTGCGTCCAGTGAAGATCCTAAGGCGAAGTAACATCCCTCATTCACTCCGCTCGGCTTCTGAGGTGACACAGCAAACAGAAAATCTCCATCCTCCCATTGATTATGGCATCCGATATCGGTTTGGGAGATACGCAATGCTAGAAAAGGGCGAGTTGGCAGGGAGGTGGCTTTTTTTCTTCCATAAGGGGATGTCCAATAGGCTGAGCGCTGAGGCATAAATTTTGCGATGACGAGAGAGTGAGGCATTGGACGAAATTTAAGACTGCGTTGCACAAATCATTGAAGTGACAGTTGGAACCAAAAATTGAAAAGTTGATTTTCCAGAAACTGTGTAATGTGGCGCTCAGGGGGAAGCATAAGCAAATGCTCAGCCAATCAAAAGCCCGGCTTACCTCAGAAGGATTGGTTACCCAGCGCGGGTGGTTTCATTAGCACGATTTGTGTCATATGCCATGATGATGTTGCAATCACGTAGCTAGTACTTAGTGCGTCGAACTCAGGCGTGCACGAGCACGCATACGCGTCGTTTGCGCAGATACCGACGTGCGACTCTGCGATCCGACATGTCATATCCACAGTAGATTTGCGTGGCTGCACGGAATAGACTGGGTTTAAGGTACCATTTATCCAGAATCCAGATATTATACAGGTGCAACCTCATTCTGGGTTGCATGCTTATCATCATACCAATGTTTCTTACCCGTCAATTCTCGATAATGACGCAAGAGTGCCACAACATCCGAAGTCAACAAAAAGTTGTTGATGCTGAGAACCTATCAACCATCGTCAGACATGCAACATTTTCACATATATCCGCACGTACGAGAAGCCATGTCCTTAAAGCGGCGACACCAGCAGCTAGATCTATCATCTGCCAATTTTCGTTGATGAACGTTTTCGTTCCCTTGAAATATTCCGCGACGAATTTATTCCTGCCACCCCGTCAACATATGCAAGAACTTCACGTTGAATTAAACGTACCGATTGAGAAATATCCAGCGGAACCAAAGCGCCTGCATGACCTTGTCTTCATCTCTCACGTTGTCTATGTCAAAGATTTCTTCTTCTCTGTCGAGGATGACCCATGCGAGGACACCAAATTTATCCAGTGGCAGTTTGCTGAGAAGATCATATAGTCGGGGACCACCCACGCGGCATGAATAGAAGCCGTCGGACTCCTGTAGGTAAGGATACTGCGCTGAAGGCCCTAGGGGATCAGGTCGGGGAGGGGGTGTTGGCATTCCAGAAGCATGACTAGAGGATGCGCGAGACAGCGTGCGGGACGTTACGGAACTGCTGCGCGTATTCGCCAAAGTCGATGAACCCACACGAAATATCGGGTCATACCACTTTGGTTTGATGTCAGGTTGATCTGCGTCAGGGACAGGTTGAGATGTCACAGAGGTGTTTCGTGATGGAGACTGTGTGGTCGCTGGAGTGTATTCGTCGTGGTGAAAATTAGATGAGAAGTCGGTGATCTCCGTCGAAGCAGTCCTTGTCGAGGTTGTCGTCATTGCGCGTGGATGCGGCAATCTGTAAAACAGCCATCGTCGCTTATGTTCAGGCAGTGGACATGAAATGATCAGAGCAAAATCTTACAGTGAAGCACGCCCGCCGGCAGGCAATGCAACTGGTAATGCAACGTGTCTTGTCAATGGAAGTTGCACAGACAGACTATAGTCGTCCTGCATGAGTTTTTTCAGCTTTGGATCGTCCGTTACTGCATATTACTTACCATATCCCACCGGAAACCTACTCCTGGATGGTCCCGCTGGAGATGAGCTTGGAGAATTTGCTGCGCGGGGAATACTCCGTGAAGTTCGCAAAGCGGACATCTCCAATCTGTCATTGTCGTCCGAGTCTCCTGTTGCTCTGGATATCTATCCCCGGCGGTTTGTGCTACACATGTGTATATGACCGTAATGGGTTTAGAAGGTGGAATTCTATGAGACGGGTCAATTCCAAGGGACTTGCATCGACTGAGAAATCCTTTGCGGAGGTTTCGTAGCATAAAGGGAAGACGGTGGAATTTTGCGAGCCGGATGGTCGTCAGTGAAATGTTTTCCAAAGCCTCGATAAGAGTATCTGAGGGCATTTCCGTAGGTGCGTCACCCTTTTCTGCAACGTCCGATTCTGAGGATGATTCAGGTTGCTCGTGAACAATGTTGTGAGGGGGGATATTCAGGTTCACGTATTCTAGTTCCTCGCTTTCTTCGTGCGCAGGAGTGGGTATTGGAGATTCGTCATTGTCAGGTGATTCGGGCTGCTCGCGAGCAATGTTGCGAGGAGGAAGGTCTACATATTCCAGTTCCTCGCTATCTTCGCGCGCAGGAGCGGGTATTGTAGATTCGTCATTGTCAGATGTTTCGCTGCTCTGAGAATCCGCGGGAGTGACGGAACGTCGTATTTCGGGTGGAGCCTTCGCCGATTTGTGTCCAGATTGAATTTTTCTAGCCGCTTTCACCTGGACAGCGGACTTTCTACACGATCGTTGTCAGACAGCACTTAATGGTTGCCATCACTCCAAACTCACCTGAGAATCTCGACAGAGTTGCCCAAAGATTCAACCCCGCGTAATTTAGATAGCTTCAAACCGACATCGACATAGTCTGCACTCCCACTGCTATGTTCGCTGGAGCTGTCCACAGAATGATCCCGGCTGGCATCCCTATTTGCGCCAGACATACGAGGCACGCGTGAATGTGACTTGTGGTCTACGCCTTCGAACTTTCGCGCGTATTTTCCGGAAAATGACTCTGTATGCATGTGAAGGCGCATTGGTTGCGATTTAATGGCACGGTGCTGGTCAACTGAGGAACAGTGAGCGGAGTGCTGGTGATATGATTTTGATATACTTACGTGCATTTTTGGTTGTCTGTCTGCCACGACCCCTGTGTGGTACTAGTCGGTGTGAGGTGCAGAGTTGTTGAGGATGTGCTTATAGTACATACCATCTGCCGACGATCTCCCTGCAGCACCAGGTCGGGAAGGTCCCCCAGGAAAGAACGAAGCTGATTGAGACGGAAGCAAAGCTCTTTTCTCCGGGGCACCAGATGAACCAAGACTTGGATTGAACCGTCCAGACTTGTGTCCAACCCCATTACGGGCGTTAGGACGCCGCTCGACGGGCAGTGGAAAGTCTTCAATGTTGAAAGTAACTTTCTTTGGAGCCCTGGCAGCAACATCAGTTTGCTGCAGGGGTTCGCGGATAGCTACATTTCGAGCAGCATCTGATGAAAGCGATAATGACATTCATTCATTCACCGTCGGCTAGTTTAGGTTACTTACCAGGTCGTGATGGATCTCTAATGACTGGTCTCGCAGTCAACTCTTTATCTCTAGGACGAGTATCGATCCTTGCATCAGCTGTTGCAGACTTTGAAGCGGGAGCTTTTGCTCCGAGACGATTGTCATTGTCTGGCCTGGCGTCATTGGTGGCAAAGGCAGGCCGTGGTCTATTTGTAGAAGTATCGAGCCTTGGATCAGTTGCGGTTTGGGGGGCGGGTGCTCGTGCTGCGATACGATTATCTGGCCTTGAACTGTTGGAAACAGTTTTTGCAGCAACACTGGTACTTGGTCTTGGAGGATTATCAGGCCTTGGATCGGCGAGTTTGCGAGCGCTCTTGCGAGGGAGAGGAGGCACTCGATCCCGTGGATCTGACATGCCGGTAACATGAAGATGGGTATCGATCAAGTCAATGGTATACTTATCGGTAACATAGTCGTTGCTGTCGCAGCGTCGTTGTACTTATCTTTGTGAGCAAGTGTGACGACGATGAGTGGCTTCGATAGCACGTGGGTGTGACAATTCGTGTTGTGCCACGGAAATGGCCGAAGTGGATTCTCTTGTTGAAGTATCAGCGCACTGACTCTGCGCATGTCCAGCTCTGCAGTTCTTGTTCTCAAATAAACAGCTACGCCCTCTCCCACTGCTCTCCGAATCCAAGCTGAGGCCCAGCTGAGGATTCAACACTATGGTCGATTCTGAGGTTGGACTTGGACTAAACGAAGAGTCTGTATGAATTCTTTGGGATATAATTTTATTTCTTGGTTGTAATAACAACGAAAATGTGCTATGAGGATCCACTCTGGCAGTACTCCTAGTACTTGTGATTGCCCGCTTTCTCTTGCCGCCGATCGCAGAACACAGACTATCACCTTTCCCGAACAGAATGCCGCCGGCGGTGCCATAGCCAACCCGATCATCCCAATTCTTGGACTGCCCCGTACCTCCCCCTCTCTTTGGCACTGCATACTCCTCTGACATTGAGAGCTGAGTGCGACATTAATGCACTCAGGCTGTTTGACGACCTCTGCAACGCAAGACACATTCTACCAACACGGATGCCAATGACGATGTCACTCCTGCCATGTAAGTTCTCTTGCCACAAGATAATTTATTTCCGCGGGTTCAACAAATATAATAACATTGAATTGAATAGAGTCTATAGGCCGCGGCAAGAAATTTCAAACCAAGCGGATATCCTTGGCCTCCCGATGTGAGACATATGTCCGATGAGTCATCCATAGGGGTACATCCACTGCATTCATTACATCGCATTCGATCCGACATCAATTGAATTGCTCCACGAGAGTTCCGCCAAGGCTCGAGCGCTCCAGTATGAGGTCCTCTATTCATTGCCGGCGTATAAAAGGGCCTCAGATTTTGGCAATCATCTCCATTAATCCAATCCAACAAATCGCATTCACCAATCATCTCCAATCACCAAATCATCATGTACTCGAAATTCATCAGTATTGCATTCGTCCTCGCTGCCACTTTGGCACCCTCCAGCGCAGTAGCTCTACCAAGGGCTAACGACATCGATGCCCGTGACGATCCCAAGATCGCCACTGTATCTCCCATGATCACGCCCACTGTCACGGCTACGCTTGCTTCTGTCACTCCTACTACGACATTCAGCTCTGCACGCTCTTCTTCTTTCGCATCCACTAGCCCTACTACGTCTACGAGTCCTACCACATCCACGAGCCCTACCACATCTTCGTCTATTGTCACGCACTCACCGTCGTCGTCTCCCACTATCACGCCGTCGAGCACGTTGACGCCTTCGACGACTGTTACACCCGCTCCTAAGCCATCTGAGACCGCCAAAAGAAACGGTCAGCCAGGTACGGGCTCGGGGTCTACCTCATCGTGTAACGATGTTCAGCCATGGCAGTCCAACCTCGCAGTAAGTCGTATTTCCACTGTAAATCTTCCTACGCTCACACTTTGTCCAGTATAGCGCAGGCGCTCAGGTGATTTTCAAGAATCAGCTGTGGACTGCTACTCAGTGGAATTACAACAACAACCCGGATTCCGCTGCCGGCGCTTGGACTCTGAACGGGGCATGTAACCCGCCGATCAACAACAAGGTTGATTGTACCGGAGTTCCCGGCTGGAGCCAGTCCACCGCTTACCCTGGGGGATCCAAAGTTACTTTTAACGGTCACCTTTGGATCTCTACGCAGTGGACTCAGAGCAACTCGCCTGGTGATACCTCCGGAACTTGGAAGGATTTGGGTGTTTGCCAGTAATGTATTGGCTAGGACTTTTTAGACGCTTTAGATTATTTCATTCATAGGACTTTATCATGGACATTGACATTACTTCAATAGCTTGCTATGGACATTATCGTACGCTTTTACATTAACATTGTTTGTATCGCTCTATCAATCAATGATTTCCATTACCCCTCTATTACGTTTGATTTCTGATGATTATTCGCATTTACTTCGAATAATTAATTTATCAAGTGTTTCTGCTTGCAATGTCCCGAGTCGTGTTCAGATTCATGTTTCTATCATTCGACCACTTACACTATCTCTCAAACTACCACGCAACGAAAGTTATGACGGCTACGGTTGCCGATGAGTATCAGATTACTGCCAGATACCGCAAGCTCGAGACTTCGCTCACCACTTAACTTCCGTGCGCTTTATCTTATCTAGACGCACGACGCCCGCCATATTTCGGACGACCCGGGCATCCTTCTGCGACCTCTTCATTGAGGTTCGCTCATCTTGATGTGCGTGTGTCGGACACACATTGCCATTTTTGGATGTGTGGGATATTCAGCGCTTCAGCGAGCAACGGGCGTCACAGCATCTTACCATCACCACCCCTTGCAGGCTGTTTTCAAACTAAAAGGCTTCTTTAAATTTCTGCTGATTCTGTGACATCAATTGCAGGCAGCAAGCCTGCTCACTGAGAACAATTAGTAAGTTACTAGACTGCCAATGACGCGAAACTTCAATTGGAGTTGCTATTTTCGTTGCCCTTCAATATTCAATGGCGCCGGGCGGTGCAAGTAGTAAAGCCTTAAGGCAACCTTAAGGCTTTATACTATTAAATACAGCATGCGAACTCGAGCGCTCAGCAGGTCTCTCTAACCTCTCATCGTCCTTCACTACTGATTTTGCGCATTATCAATCGCGCTCTACCTCACTGTTCAACCTTCTACAAGCACTTAGCACAGCATTCTTTCTCGATCGGAGCCATGCTCAGTGAAGTGAGTGAGTCAAGCACATCAGCAGGCCGGAGAGACGGACAACGAGAAGCGCCATCGAAACCACCAGCACCAGTTGTACTGCTCCGGACGAGCGAGAAGGAGCCACCACCATATGGTGCACAACACCGTCAGGATGCACTTTGGGAAGGTAAGAAACCATCTTGTGATACTCACCGGCTTACTCAATTAGAAGCAGGCGGGAATGACGCGCTCCCTCCTCAATGGTATCAGTATAAGGTGTCGGATGAAATTCAATATCAAGACAACACGCTCATCATGGTTTCATACGACCGACCTTTACCAGGAGTGCGCCTAGGTGAGCAAAGACAGTGCTACTAGGAGCAACAAATTTATGGTATAACATAGATGAACCTGGAGATCTCGTTGTTCCTGGATGGGAATGGCACATCTCACCACTTGGTCGGTCCTACTTCGTCAACCACAATACTCGGACCACATCATGGAAGAAACCAAAGCCAGGACGTCCAGCAGGGAGCTTGACGCCGGAGTGCATCATTGAGGGTCACTCCAAAACCATATGGAGTCTTGCTTACCTGAAAGCCAGTTGCAATATAATGAGTGTGTCAAGTGATGGTTCGATTCGTCAGTGGAAAAGAGATGGAGAGCTGGTAGGAAAGCCTTTGGAGAGCGACGAGGAACGGATAGGCACGATGACAGTATCCCCGGATGAAACAATGGTCGTTTGTGGGGATGTAGACGGCAGACTGCGGCTGTGGAATATAAAGGAGGGCAACATGATCGGCGAGCCATGGGAGGGGCATGATGATGCAGTGAAGTGCCTCGATTGGTCTCCTAATGCCCTGGAGATAGCCAGTGGATCGCAAGACGGCACCATACGACGCTGGAACCCGGACACTGGCCGACAAATAGCACCACCGATCAAAACCAGGCACGACTGGGTTAATGCCGTCAAATACTCTCCACAAGGTAACAAATTCATCAGTGGCGGGGATGGTGGGATTTGCGTATGGTCAAGGGACGGCAAGCTGCTTAAAGAGATCAACGGACATGACATAGGGGTGATGTCGTTGCGTTGGTCCAAGGACGGCGCACACATCTTCTCCGGGTCACTCGATAACACCATCCGAAAATGGCGGGCGATTGATGGGAAGGAGCTCGTTGTTCTTCGGGGTCACACCCACCCTGTCAGATCCCTCTGTCTTACTCCCAATGAACGCTATATTGTCAGCGCATCATATGACTACTCAGTTCGTATCTGGGACCTCAAAACCAATCAGCCAGTCGGAGACCCACTCTTGCATGACGACGAGGTGTTCGCTGTTGTCATGTCCCCCGATGGGAAATACATTGCCAGTGCTGGATTAGACAAAAAAATCTATGTATGGGGCCTAGAGGCAGCGCTCGAGCGACATCGAGTTGGTGTACTATGTGCTTTGGTCTTTTCGTATCCTTTTCTAATGTTTTTTGTCGTTTAGGGTGCGGATGATGGCAATGCAAAACTCAAGGCAAGTCATCTCAGCTTCTCTTTCGAGATCACGCTAGATCTCACTTTTTATTAGGGACGTCCAGCCCAACCCAGAGTTGTGCGCCAACCAATCGTGAGCAACCCCATTCTTGGTCATATGTCTCGCTAGATTCTTAATGTTCAAATAGCCCAATACCGGAGGCTCGGCAAAATATGTCAGTCGATTTTCTTCAGCTCCTGCTAATCTAACCTTTGAGACAGGGCAAAGATTTCTTCGCTGATCATTCAAATCGACCCACAGCTCCGCCTGCGAACTCGTCCCTTCTAAATTGGCGCAGTTTGTTTGGTTCTACAGATGCGCCTCGACCATCGCCTCGCGAATCCCGACACCGGAATTTCAGCTTACTTCGTTTAGGAAAATCAAGGCGCACCGTTGATGTAGCTCTAGCTCAAGATGAAGATGTAAGTAACCCGCCTTCATTTTTATTGCATTGCATTAAAATGCGTTACAGAGATATGGCATTACCCCCGAAACTGATGCGGAAGCAGCTGCAGCCATGCAACGCACAGATGGCGATGAGGCCGACAATTCAACGCAACCAGGCCAGCCTGCACCAGGGGTACAAGCTTCCCAAGTACAACCAATTCAAACATTAGCACAAGTCTCAACAAGCGGACCGGAAGACATTGTGTGCGGACTGAACTGCTGCGGAATTTTCTTTGGTTTTCGTCGCCCTGCTTCGCATCAGTCATGATGCATGAAGGATGTAAGACGTGCGGCACGCGCACGTTCGCTTTCCTCCTCACTTGTCAAATTGCACAGGAGAGAATCATACAACTTGCATATAAACGACGTATTCCGACCACTCTCCGTCTTACTTACAGGAACTTATGATTCAAGACAATGCTGGTATGAGTCCTCATTCTACTAGTAAGAGATTGATCACGAACCATCTAAAAGGAGTACATATATCCTCGGTCCAGTTTTTGACATGCTCCTGTAATCATGATATGGTAGCCTAGAATCTCATGGAAATGATTTCATCCGAGCTGCCTGTTGACGTCGTCCCCACAACAGGATTTACGGTTGCCGATGAGTATCAGGTTACTGCCAGATACCGCAAGCTCGAGACTTTGCTCACCACTTGACTTCCGTGCGCTTGTCTTTATCTTATCTAGACGCGCGACGCCTGCCGTATTTCGGACGACCCGGGCATCCTTCTGCGACCTCTTCATTGAGGTTCGCTCATTTTGTTGTGCGTGTGCACACGTCTAGGCTTTCCGTGGACTTCCCTTGTACGTTCGGCGACCCCCTCCTGGGGACTTTGAGGATAAATTAACGGCTGAGAGCATCTTCCGTCGAGACTGGCGAAACATGACTTCCAGCACACTCCGACGTCCGTGCTGGGGGGCGTGGGGTAGGAGAGGGGACAGACAAGCTGGGAACTCTGCCTACCTTTGGATTACAGAAATCAGGATCGAGAAAGGTGTCGCCTGTCTCGTCAGTGCGTTCTCGTTGTGTTCACTCGCCCCAGATCTATGTTTTACTTGCCTCAATAGCCTTTGTTGCTACAAGCTGTGCATCTAAATTGAACGAGGACTCGGATTTCTGTCAGACTTCGCACACAATCTGACTTACGATAAGCTTAAGTACGATGTGTAGATATCGCACTCCCATGATCTGCGTGAGACGTTTGTATCAGAACTGATCATCTTACGATTTAACGTTCGAACTTTGGTCCACAATATTGCTGCTCGAGTACACGAAATGTAAACAACGTTTCGGACACACATTGCCATTTTTGGATGTGTGGGATATTCAGCGCTTCTAACTATTTTTTACGTGTCTTCGTCACAGCATCTTACCATCACCACCCCTTGCAGGCTGTTTTCAAACTTATAAAAGGCTTCTTTCTGCTGATTCTGTACCATCAATTGCAGGCAGCAAGCCTGCTCACTGAGAACAATTAGTAAGTTACTACACTGTGCCAATGACGCGAAACTCCAATTGGAGTTAATATTTTTGTTGCCCTTCTAATGGCAGGCGGTGCAAGGCCTTAGAATAGTGAATACAGCATGCGAACTCGAGCGCTCAGCAGGTCTCTCTAAGCTCTCATCGTCCTTCAATACTGATTTTGCGCATTATCAATAGCGCTCTACCTCACTATCCAACCTTCTACAAGCACAGCGTTCTTTCTCGATCGGAGCTATGCTCAGTGAAATGAGTGAATCAAGCACATCAGCAGGCCGAAGAGAAGCACAGCGAGAAGCGCCGTCAAAATCACCAGCACCAGTTGTACTGCTCCGGACGAGCGAGAAGGAGCCACCACCATATGGTGCACAACACCGTCAGGATGCACTTTGGGAAGGTAAGGAGCCATCTTTTGATACCCACCAGCTTACTCAATTAGAAGCAGGCGGGAATGACGCGCTCCCTCCTCGATGGCATCAGTCTTATATGTCGGATAAATTTCAATATCAAGACGACACGCTCATCATGGTTTCATGGAACCGACCTTTACCAGGAGTGCGCCTAGGTGAGCAAGGACAGTGCTACTAGGAGCAACAAATTTATGGTATAATATAGATAATCCTGGACAACTCGTTGATCCCGAATACGAATGGCACATCTCACCACTTGGTCGGTCCTTCTTCGTCAACCACAATACTCGGACCACATCGTGGAAGAAACCAAAGCCAGAACGTCCAGCAGGGAGCTTGACGCCGGAGTGCATCATCGAGGGTCACTCTAACTGCATATGGAGTCTTGCGTGCTTGAAAGCTAGTTGCAATGTAATGAGTGCGTCGAGTGATGGTTCGATTCGTCAGTGGAAAAGAGATGGAGAGCCAGTAGGAAAGCCTTGGTATGGTGACGGAGGAGGGATAGGCCCAATGGCAGTATCCCCGGATGAAACAATGGTCGTTGGCGGAAGTGCAGACGGCAGGCTGCAGCTGTGGAATATAAAGGAGGGCAGCATGATCGGCGACCCGTGGGAGGGGCACGACGCTGAAGTGAAGTGCCTTGATTGGTCTCCTGATGCCCTGGCGATAGCAAGTGGATCTGAAGACGGCACCATACGACGCTGGAACCCGGACACAGGCCGACAAATAGCACCACCGATCAAAACCAGGCACGACTGGGTTAATGCCGTCAAATACTCTCCGCAAGGTGACAAATTCATCAGTGGCGGGGATGGTGGAATTTGCGTATGGTCGAGGGACGGCAAGCTGCTCATCGAGATCAAGGGACATGACAGGATAGTGACGTCATTGTGTTGGTCCAAGGATGGCGCCCACATTTTCTCCGGGTCACTCGATCTTACCATCCGAAAATGGCGGGCGATTGATGGGAAGGAGCTCGTTGTTCTTCGGGGTCACACCCACCCTGTCAGATCCCTCTGTCTTACTCCCAATGA
>JRHT02000208.1:37355-51087 GCA_011800875.2 Suillus brevipes Sb2 | reverse complement strand
ATTAGAGTATGCTTCAGTCTTGCACATAAGGGAAGCGGGAATCGGCAAGTCTAGACGGAACAAACGACATATATAGCGTGTCAACGTTTCAACGACTGATTCCATGCTGGGTGTATATCCGCAATTCTGCACTCTACGCTTTGGGTATGTCTGCTTAAGCCGGAGCCAAGCATCACAGTGAATCTCACAATTTCACTTCTGTGGTAACTCGCGCGTCAGTGCCAATGGCCATAGTACACCGACGTGAAAGCAGAAACACAACTCACATAGCCGAAGCAGAGAGGAAAGTACTGCAATGCAGGTGAGTCATGTAATCCAGGAAAACTGCTGATACTCACGCAAACACCTCCCTTGGGGCCGCAGGTGTCGCATTGGGAATCAAATATGCATGTGACGTCACAATGTTGGATGTTAGCTTCTATGGGCGTGGGCGTGGCTGAGATTGATGACGCTAAAACAGCAACGACGGCGAGGACAATTGCAGAGGAGAAACGCATTGTGAGTGGAACGTGATATAGGATCAGATGCTTCTGAAGAAAAATGTGAGGAGACGGCTTGCTTTTATGTGAATTTTTTTTGAAATTCTTCTTTGCGTGTGTCTTTAGTAAAGAATATTTGCAATGCCAGCAGATTGCCAGCAAAGGTCTATGGGGCAACTGCTGTGGAACTTTTCGAATCTTGAGCTTTGTCGAATGTTGTTAAAACAATTCAAGCCGAAAGTCAGAGTAGGGGGTTGTACCGATTCAGCTGGGCTCAGGCCTGGGCTAGAGCTTACAATTGTACGGGATTGTTACTTGTGCAGTGACTATTGTCTCGTAAATAAGTACGAAGGACCGTCTTGCCCCCTTCATATTGGTCTAATAAAAACCGGTCCCACACCAACGAAACCGCATTTCTCAGGGACGTCTACCTCATCGATTTAGACTGCAATGACCACCCCACCTTCTCGCAAGGCCATACTAAGCCTCTACACGTCCACTCTGCGGACAGCGAAATCATTCAGTTCGTACAACTTCCGCAACTACTTTGTCTCGAGAACGCAGGACACATTCCGTGGGATGCAAGTACGTTCAAACTTCATAATTCAACAAGGATAGTATCATAATGTTATTGGCTTAGGCGGAACAAGATCCTGCCAAACTTTCACAAGCATATAATGAAGCTGTGAAGGAGCTTGCGGTATTGAGACGCAGTGCGGTCGTTAATCAGTTGTATGGTGGTTCGCGGTTAGCAGTCGAAGAACATAGCAACATCCGTACCAGAGGAGATACGTGAGCGAAGATACCAGATACTTCGATGATGAAAGCAAAGTAGAGATAAGCATTGTCACCTGTAAAACTTCAATAGTGCGAGGTGAAAGTCTATCACCCTGACCAGCAGTTAGTTTGGAAGCCCTAACGAAAAGTCAAGCTAAAAGCAGGAATGGAGGAGACCGACCCAAGTGCTGACCTTTGATCGGCGATCCGAACATTCAGTCTCGCATTTGCCAGAGCATTCGCGCACATGAGCCCAACAGGGCCAGCACCAACAATGAGAACGTCGACTTCAGAGCGACCGCCTAAATGATAAGGCGCATAGTGGTTGTAACCATTTTTCCATCATGCGCCCTGCAGAGAGGTCATGAGAGCAACAATAGACATAAGAAATACAGCTACGGATATCAAACGGATATAGATTTGACTTTATCTCACAGTGCTTGTTCATCGCCGCGCCGCGCCATCGAGCGAGACATCAGTAGACCGGATATTGATGGTTGAGTTCCCGGTCATATTTGCTTGCGATAGCCCAATCCTGATCCCGCAGGTTGATGTAGTGTGTTTTGTGCATACGTCAATCCATGAATGACTTCCTAAAGAATAGAACACAGTTAGTGAAAAGCAACCTCCGCAGATACCAAACCCGAACGAAACACCCACCACATTCAACAGATCAAACTTGCTCTCATGGTTCTTTCGGTGGACAGGTGGATCTTCTGAAGACTGAAGGGCGCTCCCTGTGAGTTCCCGAGTCCGGCATACTGCGCTTGAGCCTATTTTTGATGCCCGCGAAGAAGTAGATTCTACGGCAAGTGTGGGTGTCGACACACGACTACTGGATGGAATTCTCGCACTCTTTTGACTGTGTCACATGCGTTCAAATCGCCGCCAGGCGATCAGGACAGTGGATCCGGCATCACTTCTCACTTTCATTGAGACGTGGGCTGCATCCGCTTCGTTTATGTTCTGACAAAGAATGTCGAGTGGCGTCAACGTCTGGCTCGGCACTTCAGATGGTGTGTTTCTCTAGTTGATGGAGCCTGCAAATGAATAATCGGATTCTGCCTTGCCGTGATCGTTGAGCACATTAGTCTTTCGGGCTGGGATTTTCCCTTTGGTCTTTCCCAGGCTGCTACTCATCAAAAATTCAAAGCAGCACGCACATTATTGTATGCGGGTTGATGACTATTCGATGTTGATTGATCGGAGACCTGGCACTTCGGAGCCTGGGGAGGTCAAGCCAGCCAAAGCATTCTGGCAGATCAACCCTTGGAACTTAACCAGACTTCAGTCCTCCAGCTTCGTCAGCCCAACTCGTTCTCTGCATGAATACTAACGCTGAGACTGGCGTGAAATCATAAATAAGTGGACTTGTATATCCACTAGGCAGTATGTGAATCGTACAACAGTTACCGGGTATACAAACCATCGAACATGTGCCGGTAGACCCACAAATGCCGTACGCAATTAAGAAATGACTCCGGTGTAGATTTCGTCGGATTCTGGGGCTTGACGCTTGGTGTTGCCGCTGCTAGCGCCCTCTGTAACCTCGTCCTCAGGCTTGTTCAGGTTACCACCAGCCTTGATCCCTGGTGATCGATAAACAATACCGCTGCCAGTACCCAGTACAACCCCAGCGGGCAAAGGCTGGGATCTCTTGCTGTCGAGAGGTTAGACTCAACATGTTACACTGGCAAGGTAAGTCTTGCTTACTTCTGGATGATAGAGTCGTCATCACGTTTGGTAGTGGCAGAGTCAAGGGCCCGATCTGAGAGTCTACTGTCGAGACGTTAGTATTGATCGTACTCAACATGCTGCGCTAGCAGGATAACTGACTATGCGATGATGTAGCCATCGTCACGTGTGGAAGTGGCTTGTGGACCAGAGTAACTAGAAATACATTCAGCGGGCCTGCTCATGCGGTTCGAGAGAGACATACGAGGTTGTAGTGGGAGCAGCGGAAACAAGGACACTTGAGGCGACAACAGCAAGAGCGATAAGTGCAGCAAAGTGCATGATGGTCAATGAGTGAAGTCGTTAATAAGAGGTCGCGGTGAGACGAAATACGAAAACTTGATGCTAAACGTAAGACGAGAGTGCTAGTACGAAGTTCTTCAAACTTGGGTGATTGAAGAGTTAGCAGCTGAGATGCATGGCTTTTAAACAGGGAGAAGCACGTGGGCGACACACTGTATTGCGCCTCCTTCAGCAGGTGGTACGCGTTTCAATGGTCGGAAACACTCTTTGAAACGCACCCGTCATAGCGCTGTGTTGAAACGTCTATCACCATCTGTATTTAGACGCTGTAAGTCTTCGGATGAAAAGAAGTGAATGAAATTTAAAGACATTGATGAGCCCAAGTCGACCATCTTTGTTCCAAGCAGTCTAACTTGCCCTGTGGTACAGTTCGGTATTGCCTACCGCGCTGACTCGGTGTGTTTTTAGGCGACTTCAAACAGTCAAAATCGTATTGGAAAGCGTGACGCACATCACGATACAAGGGGTTGATGACTCATCTAATCGTTTTATGCACGCATGCTGCGGGTCTCCATTAGTTTCGCTCGTGGCCACCGGTTTTGCGTGCCCCGGCCATTGGGTTCCTGACTCCAAGTCTTCGGAGTCTACCTAGTGATGTGTGCTGATCACTGCGCAGTGCCTTCCTGATGTGTTGTGGAACCTTCAGAAGTACGGATTCGCATGGTATTCGGTTTGCTTCCTACCAGAGGTCGTCGTCGAGTTCAATTATTAAGCAGTGAGTAGAGTAGGCATACGTCACTAGCCACCTAGCAATGGTGTCATACCGAGAAGGTCCTCTGCCGCTGGAGTCCCTGCTTAGTAATAAGCGACTCAAACTCTTCGCAATGACGCGCGGAGTTTCAAAAAGGTTGGCTTCCGAAGGATCATACTATGAACTTCTACTGTGCGTTTGACCGTACACCATGGCACGACTGTGATGGGGACTGGTCGTTCCGAAAAGGCAGTCACAGAATTGATCAATCGAACGCCGCTGTGGAAGTCCGACTCCGGTAAGCCCATCATGCACCCCACCTGGATGTTCGATGTCCAACAGTGATGGCGACGGTTTTGCCAAATGACAATATCACTCACTACGAGCGCTACTAGCTTCAATCTCGTCTCACTGTCAGACGACGATGCGAGGCAGTATGACCGACCTCGAGGCAATGTTGCGACTCAGGGACTTCTTAGGTGTTCGAAGGAGAGAGCAATCACTGGATTCATAACGCCTGGTCTCTGCACTGCGGGTTAGGCATTTTACGGTACGTTGAAAGACATTGACGAACCAAGACGTTGCCGAGGCTGTGGCTGCGATGGTACGGCAAAAATCAATTCAGGACGTCTGGACAACTTTTGTGGGACATAATGAACTTCGGTCAACCTGAAGTCGTTCTACTCGCGATGTGTTCATGACTGGCTGTAATGACTGGTATGAGCCTGAGAATACTCCATACGACGAAAGCATCAGGTCGATGCAGAAGAATCATTGAATGCCCCTGTCGACTTTCACCCCCAGACGATGAGAACTTCGTTTGAGAGGGTGATCTGCGTTGGTATCACATGAAGGGCGTGAGCCCGGCTGTGAACAATTTGACTGACCCGTCGATGACCTGTACCCTTTAGACCGACGGGCACTGCCAACGACGAAACAGAAGGTGATAGTTTGCTTGCACTGAGCGCCATGCTTGGACTAGGGAGCTCTGCCAAGCTTCATTCCAAGGGACCAATTCGTTCGATAGGCTTCGTCAGACCACCCAGAGTCCGGCATACTGCACTTGAAATGCTCACAAAGAACTAGCTTCTACGACAAGTGTGGGATCAACACACAACCACTGGATGAGATTCTCGTGCTCTTTTGACTGGTATGCGTCCAAATCGCTACCTGGCAATCTATGACAATGGACCCGACATACCTCTCATTGAGACGTGTGCTATGTGCCGCCTCGTTAATGTCCTGACAAAGAATGACGAGTGGTGTCAATGCCTGACTCAAGCTACATCGCCCCAGCTCGTTCTCTGCATGAACACAATCATGGAATGAGTGGGCTTTGCATATCGACCAAGCTGCATGTTAGTCGTACAGTGACAGTTACATAGCATACAAACAGTTGAACGTGTGCCGCTGAACCCATAAATACTGGATGTGGTTAAATAATAGGGAGTGGCATAATAACTAATTGACTCAGAGAACTTGGTTTCAGAGCTTGGTCTGCGGTGGATCAATCGATCACACGTGGGGCATTCGTCCCGCTTGGCATAATGAGTAATATTCATGGGTGCCCCGTCCTGACTGTTGGAGTCGTTGTCGTGGGCAACGGCAGGGCCTGTTACGGAACGAGAAAAGGAACTAGGTACTACAATGTCTTGGAGTTATATATGTCACTTTGCCGTGGTGCCCTGGCAGTCAGGCGAACTCTCAAGTACCGCCAGTACCTATAATGAAATCGTCCCGAGGATCTCTTCCTGTCGGAACGTCAGCGTTGATCATATATAGTACGCAGCACTAGCAGAATAACTGACAATTGCACTTGTATTACCATCCCCATACTATATCCGGGGGGAAGAAGGGGATGTTGTCACGTTGGGTGGCGACATACTCAAGGACCTGATCCATTGATCCCTCACCGTTGCGACGAAAGCCGGTGGGGGTGAAATCTTTGGGGATGACCCGTGAGTGACTAGAAATACATTCAGCGGGCCTGCTCATGCTGTTCGAGAGAGACATACAAGGTGGCCCTTGGAACAGGAACAGCGGGAACAGTAGGAACAGCGTAAACAGTGGAACCAAGAACACTCGGGGCAACAACAGCAAGAGCGACTAGGACAGTAAAATGCATGATAGTCGATGAGTAGAGGTTAAACTTTGTTAACAAGATTGAAGAGACGCGAAAGCTCGATGGCTAACAGTTGGAGGAGAGTATATGCTAGTGCGAAGTTTCTGCAACTTGGGTTACTAAAGAATTAGCAGCGATATGCATGGATTTTAAATAGGAGGAGATTGTGGGCGACATCCCTTATCGTGCTCTCCTTCCGCAGGTTGTACGCGTTTCAATGGCTGAACCTACTCCTTGAAATGCACCTGTCCCGGCGCTGTGTTTGATATGTTTGTTGCCGTCCGCATTCTGGAGTGACGATACAAGTCTTTGGTAAAAGGCAATTGGAGCATTGAAGACATCGATGACCACAGGTAAGTCCACCTTCGGAGGTAGACCGTCTTTGTTCCAACTCGTCTAACCCATCCTTTAGCACAATCCACTATTGCTTATCGCGATGTGTTTGTAGGTGACTTCAAACATTTAAAATTATATCGGAAGGTGTGACGCACAAGGGGTTGGCAACTCCATTACATTTCAATGCGTCAGATGTTTTTATACACGCATGTTGCGGACTGCTATTGGTCCCGCTCGTAACCACCGGCCCCGGCCGTTGGTCCTCTAGGTCTTCTGGTTAGGGGTAACGATGTGTGCTGGCCACTGTGCAGTGCCTTCCTGGAAGGAGAAGTACGGATCTTGTGCAATACATCCTACCAAAGGTCGCAGTAGTATGATACATTTTAGCCGCCCGCATTGAATAACGCGCGGAGTTTTAAAAATTGCTGAGGACGCAAGAGCACCTGGTCTCTAAAAGATGGAATGAGCCTTTCAGCTGTGTGTTTGTTCTTACACCATGGCATGACCGTCCATCGCCCAGGTGGAGTGCATGATAGGCGCACTAGGGAAGGAGTCGGACTTCCGCCGCTGACAGCGGCGTTGCGTCTTGATTGATCAATACTATGATTGCCTTTTTAGAACAACCAGTCCCCATCATGTACTCACTACGAGCGCCACTTCAATCGCATCTTGGCAGACGACGATGCGACGCAGCGTAACCGACTCCAACGCAACGTTGAGACTGGGGGACTTTTTAGATATTCAAGGGAGAGCACGACTCATGCTTGGTCTTTGCACTGGTCGACATCGGTATGTTGAAAGATACAACCCGCCAGCGGTACCTTGTCTCTATCGTGATATTATTCATGCAACGCTTTTTATAGTCTTTCTCTGTGAACACCTTGGCGCATTCAATTGCACGCGGCTCCACTGATAGCGACCACTATGATACTGCTCAAATGTTGAAGAAAATTTTGCGCTACCTTATCTTCAGTCGAATCCTTTCCCCTCAAACCACACTATGGACGCTCACAGTGATGATACCGAGAAGAAGTCCGTTAGCTTTGAGGCTGCTAAGGATTTCGACCCTGTCCTAGTGGACCCTTCCGAGGAGTTGAGCTTGCACCGCGGTTTGAAAGCGAGACAGATATCTATGATAACGGTACCCCCAAGCCTTCATCCTGCATCTTCCGATCCATACTAAAACTTTTTTGCTCTGCCTAGTTAGGAGGCTCGTTGGGCACAGGTCTCATCATTGGTTCAGGTACCGCTCTCGTCAGAGGAGGCCCACTGGGTCTCTGGTTTGGGTACTCCTTCATGGGCCTAGTCTGTTACTTCGTCATGATTTCGCTTGGAGAGATGGGCGCATATCTCCCTCATAAGAAGGGTTTTGCAGGATATGCGACCCGTTATGTTGATCCTGCTTTCGGCTTCGCCCTTGGATGGAATTATGTGTTCAAGTACTTTATTCAGACTACGAATAATGTTAATGCGGCGGGCGCGGTGGTACAGTACTGGACCCTAAGTGTACCGATTGAAGTTTGGATGGGTGCGTACATCTCATGATAGTACAATTATGCAGATGACCTGATCTTGGCCCGTTTCAGTGATTTACATTGCGCTGAGTACGACGTCTGTCTGACAATGTTGTACTAGCCTAGCTAACACGTCCCGTATCAGTCTTCCTCATCAACTTGTTGGGCATTCGCGTCTTTGGTGAATTCGAATTTTGGTTCTGTAGCACATCCGTCAACGAGCTGTCTTCGGGTTCAATATCGAACTCTCGTCCGAGTTCCTCTGAAATCTCGACAAGACTCGAGCGAAACTGCGTGACTGCTGAATTCATCAAGGCAGCAAGCTCCTTCGTGAGTACTAAATCTGGTGTGATATAGTGAGTAATAGCTAAAAACAATGCGAGGATGGTATGACATACTAGTCTTAAACATCGAATTAGCTTGGTTCAGGATTTCTTTAAGATAGATGTCCTTCTCTTTCTCCGATTCGTTTTGCGGCCATACGACTGTTGTTAGTAGATCCATTACCAGGCGCCTCCGTGTCCATCTGACAGCCGGGCGGTCACTTTCAGGCAGATCGCACAGGGCCAACTTTTTTGTCTTTTTCTGGCCACTGCCGTTGTCTGAGGCAAGACTTTCAGATGCTACCGAACCGCTCGTGCTGCTAGTGCGAGCATATGGCTTCAGACGGTGCAATGAACGTTCTGAGAAAGTCAGTCGCCGTCCCTGAGCCTGAGGATTTGCAGGGTCATAGGATATGGGTTCAAAGCTAGCCGATGGAGTAGACATGATGTTTAGAAGAAGATGCCTGTTGGAAAGCTGAGATTCACAGCGACTGTGACTGTAGTATGTCCGGTGGGTTGCATTTTTAACGGTCGAAGCAGGCGAAATATATGGAAATCCTGAGTAGTACGACACCGCCCTACTACTAAGCTGAGTGCTGATCAAGCGTAATTGAGACTCATGTGCCGCAAGTCAAAATTTGTATGTGAGGCCACCATCGTGACGGCACAATTGGCATGGTCCAGTGCAAGAAGTAAAGCCGAAGGTGTCCAAAATGGGACAGTGCAGATAACCGTGACATGTCTTGGAAGAAATCTGTGAAAAGCTCAAAGGTCGATAAAAGTCGAAAAAGTCTGAATGTCGATCTATTCAAGTAGAAAGTCGTCTGTTTGCCCCGATGCGGACTGAGCGAAGCGTACCCTGAGCGAAGCATACCCTGACCCTTTTATGGATTAGTCTGTTGATGCAGATCGAAGGTGGGCCGCTTTACTACTACATTATCATTGCATCCATCACTAATACATAAGCAAACTCATGGCAAACTCCTTTATTCAATATTCAATCTTTGTGCCCCACCACGCGGCTTGCTTCGAATCGTAAGTACATAATCCGAACCGGTTCAATTGGAACATGTGCATGATATTAAATGGACGGCGATGTGTGTCTCGGAGTTTATGCTGATCTGTTACTTCAATCGTACCCCAGAAACTTGAAGCGACTACTAAGCGGCGAGCGCTCTTATCAATACCGCTGAGATCGGCCGAACATTTAATATTTAATAATAAGCATTGAATCATTTTGCGCTAAGGTCTCGCGTGATTTAGGCAAGCGGAGTCCCCCAACTCCACGCCCGGGGGACTCGAACAAGTTTCATTGCGAGACGAGCAACAGGTGTAACTCAAGGTAGGTGTTACAGCGCAAAATTACATATAGACACATGCAATGGTGGATATTGTGACTATGATATAAATAAGATCGTAAACCACAGCAATATTATCATAGTGAAGCATCCGATAATCCATCCGACATACAGCCTGACCCACATACTGAGCGGCTGCCATCAGATCCAACAATCGAACTATCATCATCAGAACTTTCACACAAAGCCTGGTTGTGATTGCCAGGAGCGGGTTTACATCCTTTGTTCCCTATGACCGTCACTCCTCCATCGTGAAGCATATGTCTAAGGGAGCCGATTTGTAGATCAAGGCTGTTAATATCTTGTTGTGACAATACTGTTTCATCCTCGAGAATTGACTTCATCAAATCTAGTTCGTGGGAGCGAATGCGTTGGTATCGCATTCTTGCAGCAATGGCCCGGCGAGTGATCCGCGAAAGCTCGAGCATACGCTCGTTGAGATAGTTTGCGTCATCAGAATTGGACTGAGTGCAATTCCACTTTAAAAATGAGTTTTACAAGTCAAATTAGGATCCAAATTATTATGATCATGGATAAACTCACAGTTGTTTTCAAAATTTTGAATCTCTTCGTCGGGATTTCGCAATCCTCATCAGGGCCACCGTCTTGAAATAAGGCACGCTGGGCGGAGCGCTTACGATGATTCCTTTGCATAGTTGCTACTGAGCTGCCCACTCTATCTTGAGCAGGCGCACTAGCAATTCGGGTAGTAGTAGACTTTGGATTCAACGAGAGGGGAGAACCGCTAGGTGCAGCCGATGTAAGAGTTGAGGGAAATCCAAGTTGTCTGTAAATATAAGAAATGAGCGGACGTGCTGTGAACAGCCCAGGATGTTATCAAGTCAACACACCGACGCTTGTTAAATGCAGACCAACCGCTCTTCGATGACGAACAAGATTTAATGCTCATCGATATCACTAATGGTCCGACTCTGCGTCGACTTTGCGAACTAGTAAGTACCTTTTAACACTTATGCGGTGTTCATCGGCAACACCCGGTTATTTGACAGAGGGACCACGTGTTGACTTACTAATAAGTGTCAATGGGAAGAAAAGGAGACGAAAGTCACGAAACACGCACTCGGAAGGAAAACACAAGAAATCCGATATAGCAGAACTAACTCTGTCTGCGAGGTGCGGACCTTATTATGGTGTGTGTTAGCGCACTGGGTGACATCACCCAATAGACCCTGGTTGCAGGTATTGCAGATGGGACAGTGGATACTCACCTTCAGATGGTGGCGTAAAACAACCTCAAGAAACGGCTGACATTCACTCATGATATCATGAGCCATGATGCATCCAAAGGTGCGATATTTCATTCGTTTGACTCGGATGCCACTCCACAACAGAAAGCAGCAGCATGACCAACTAAAGAGTATCGATTAGCAGGTGCATATGGTGGAAAAGGTGCGCTTTTACTTTTATCTCTGCTGTATCACCCAAACAAAACATCTTAATCAGAGCTACTCATTGTCGGAGCACCAATCTTCACCATCACAATTGAAGACACGGGCGAAGCAACATACGAAGAGCAGGAGATATCGCGCGGTATCTATACCCACAGTACACGGAGAATACCTCTCTGGTCTTGCTCCAGCGATTTCGGATCAGTGCAATGTCGGTCAGCGTGCTGTTGCTAACGACTGGATAGAGTAGAGCTTGAAAACAACAACAGCCCGATTCAATCCATAAGATCTCCATAGAATTCTGGTGATCCCTAGTAATTCCTCTTGGGCGAGCATTTATTTTGTGGGGATGGTACAGTTTATAGTAGTTATCCAAAAACTTAAGTTGTAAAGAAAGCTAACAAGAGTCGAACGTTCAGGTATGAAAGACCCGCTCCTAACACTACTTCCGGTCTGTTACGTATGAAAGTTCGTTAGTTTCAGCGCGTCCACCTTAATATTGGACTTAGAGTAGGTACTACAAGTTGTTCTTACGGTCGCCGTGCTACCATATCAAGTTCCATAAAGTGTAGTTCGTACTTATTAGTTTCGCGCAAAAATAGTTTAACGTTGTCATATAACTCTATTATAATATTATCAAATTACTGTTATCTAGGATCAAACTTAGCTTTCGTCGCAGCAGCTCGCGACGGGAGACAGAACGCTCTCGTAACTGTCTGTACGACCTGGACCGACGCAGCGATTCCAAGACTGCCACCGACGATGGTTTTTGGAAGGATCTGTTTAACTACTATAATCAGCTCCGAACAACTGTTATAGTCACACTGTATACATGGATAAGGTGGTGAGTTCCTCAAATAGTTGGGCTGCGGAGCGAAGAGCTGGCCCCCCAGCAAGCTTTTTCAGGTGCTACCTGGCGGTCTTCACATGTATCAGCTTTAGTGGTAGTTACCAGGCGGTTCTGCACTAACTTCTTTCACGTTTAGCATGGACAGTATATCCTATTCTTTTATTTGTTATAGTACTATTACTACCGTTGAATGAACTGTCCGTTATATGCGTTAGCTCGCCCCGCACTGAAAGAGGTAAAACTAATAGACGCGTTGTACAAAAAAATGGAACTCAGGGGTCGGACGGGAGGACCGTGCAGATAACAATTATTATTGTAGTCGCGGTAGCGGCAGCGGGAGCTACAGGAAGCGACTCCTACCACTGCACTTCTGTCGGAACATCGGGACCGTTGTGTATCACTCTAGTATCGGCCCGCTGAACCACAGTGCTTGGACGTGGTCTTAAACGGGGAACTTTTCCGGACGGAGATTCAACAGATGTAACCGCCATATGAAAAGTATATTCTTCCTGCCTTTTCTCTCGAGCCAGTGGCATATTGGAAGTCTCGCTAGAGCTTAGGGACGGAAGCACGACCATTTTTCAATCGTAACGAGCCACAAAGGTTTATGTGATGTATGCGACCCAATAAGGTCAGGTCGAGCCGGCCCGTCTCGTTGAACGGTGTACGCAGCAACTACTTGGGTGCTATTACAAATAGCAGCCTCAGATGGTTCCCTAAGCCAAATTCCAGTGCTAACTGGGTCAGCCGCTGTTATCAGAACTCAAAGCGACACAGCAGAGGAGCTCGAGGTAGTCGGGGGTCGGATTCGATGTGTTTATAAGCAGTACTATTTCAGCAGGTAATCACCATCATAGCCGTGTCGTGTATGGTAAAATTAGTACGAATATATGAGTAGCACGAGGTACAACCTCCTGACGAAGTGATAGGTACCGTTTCAAGAGCAGTAATATAGTATGGGGCAGACGTCTGCGAGAACTGATGTATTTGTTTAGTCCCGCTCCTGTATTCGCTCCCGCTTTTTGACTGAGTTTTCACAAGTGCAGGAGTAGTAACTTCAACAGTGGCATAGAAGACAGTAAGAGAAGCTATTCCGAGAGCTATGACAGTTTATCTCGCTGTTACGCGGACTATGGAGAAGGAACTCAATCTATCATCAAACAAACGGACTGTTTACCTACTCGCTTCGGTTGGGCTGTGTCTATAATTACCAGTATGGAAAGAAACCTGCGCGCGGGACTGAGTTCTCAGAGATAGAACAGAAGGTCGAGCCGTTAAAATGCAGAGACGGCACGGACGTCCTTACGACAGACACGAAGACTTCCGACGACCTCCGGCAAGAGCGAGACGACACAAGGGCCCAGCTATTGTCAGCGTGGCGGTAGTGGTACACTGTATAACCGGAGTGATACGTTGACACTTCCCACCTCCCTGTTCCTTACTCCTACCTTTAACTCTCTTACCTTAAACCGGTCATGGCAAATATATGTCTAGTTGACGGAGGCGCTCACGAACCTCTGAAGTCGTAAGTGTCAGTCATTTTTCATCGCAGACCTGCGATTTTCATGTTTTCGCACAACTCATGACAGAACTCTGATATTTGCCTGTACCTTCGGCAACTGTGAAGGCATGCATGGATTAAACCAAAGCCGATAGCATTGTAATTTTATACTCCCGCTTTTTTAGATCTACGCTTCCAGTGACCTCATGTGGCACTGGTACTGCCAAGTAACTCAGATCCCTACGTATAGCCCTTACTCGCGTGGAAGCTCTTTTCGACCTCATACACTGACAGAAAGAGGAGCGGAAGAAGCTCACCTCCACGTAGTTACGAAC
>JRHT02000208.1:0-37330 GCA_011800875.2 Suillus brevipes Sb2 | reverse complement strand
CTCCAGTTACTACTCGGGGTAGTTCTACTCTGGCTGATTTCGCTGCTGAAACTACGATGTCTTGGTTTTAAGCTTAAGTGGTTTCTGCGCTTACGGGTTGTTTAACTACTCCTTCTGACTATGCCCTGCACAATCGATCCGATCATGTTGTGACAGTCTGTCTGCAGCATGAGTCGCGTTACATTTAGTGACTTTGCCCGGTTCTAGTCCAGTAGACGTATTAACATGATAGTACTCTACATGCGTGGGTAGGTTTGAAGTTAGCCATGTGAATCCCAGGTCATGACATGGTGGCGCGGGCGGCGTAATTGTAATAGGCGGTAATCCTCAACATGATCGTATTGGCTTCAGATACTGGAGAGCACCCTACGGACCCCTCCGCGAATACCTTCTTGCTGAAGTGCACGACTCTCGCCTCGCTCAATTTCTTGGATTCTGGAGCAACCTTACCACAGCTTTGTTTTCGTATATTGGCACGGAATTGATTGGCGTGACCGTAGGCGAGACTCAAAATCCGAGGCGAAACGTGCCACGGGCTATTCGTAGGATGTTCTTTCGTATTGTGGTGTTTTATGTGGGGGGTACGTTCGTCATTAGCTTGACGGTACCAAGTAATAGCAGTGTACGTGGCGTCGTGCAACAGAAGGGGCTGTTTCTAACTTTGCTGTAGGCACTTTTTGTTGCTAGCAAGTCTCCGGCTGGTGCTGCTGCATCACCATTTGTCGTAGGTACGTGCTTTGTTTCTACCCATGCCTCTATGATCTAATGCTAATGTCCCATTGATTAGCGACAACCATTGTCGGCATCAAAGTCCTGAACCATGTGATCAACGCCGTGGTGTTAATCTTTGTCCTTAGTGCGTCAAACTCAGACCTCTATATCGGCTCCAGGACGCTCTACGGCCTCGCTGTGGAACGCAAGGCACCACGCATATTCGCCAAGGTCAACCGAGCTGGAGTTCCTTGGCCCTCGCTCATTCTGAACACTTTGGTGTGCTTCTTGACATTCCTTAATGCAAGCTCGTCGAGTTCTGTCGGTAAGTTAATGAATGTCGTCTGCTCATCGCTAGCAATGTTGATGTTATTGTTCGGTAGCGTTCGGCTGGTTCTCAAGCTTGATTGCAAGCTTTGGCGCTATTACATGGATGTGTATATCCTATACCCACATGTATGTTGCTCATGCTGAGCAAGTTGTTCTTTTCTGATGTAACTGCTTTCAGTGCTTTCATGCGCGCATTGAAAGCTCAAGGAATAGACCGAAACACTCTCCCTTACAAGGCGCCCTTCCAGCCATACGCCTCATGGTTTGCCTTGATTTTCACAGGCATCGTGCTCTTTTTCAACGGTAGCACCTATCTAAGCATGTCCATAGTTTGCGCTAATCACATCAAACAGGATTCAGCGCTTTTCTGCCCTTTGTATCGTCATCATTCATCACGTCAGTGGCAATGATGATCATGATCTTCCAGAATACTAAATAGTACAGAGCAGATCTTACATCGCTATCCCGATTTTTTTCTCGCTATGGGTGGGATACAAAGTTTTCTACCGCACTTCAACGATCCCAGCTAGTGAGGCCGATCTCATTACCGGGAAACGAGAAATAGATGAAGAAGAAGAACGATTCCTTGCTCAGGAAAAGCTGAGAGGACCACGTTCTGGATTGCAGAGAATTTGGGATGCACTCTGAAGAGTAAGTCTTCCCTGGGATGGATGCAACAAAGTTCTCGCCTCAAATTAATGCGCATTTGGATAACTGTGTTTGCTGTGGTTTGAATTGAGTGTGAGATAAGATACTATCATTCGACGGGAAATGCACACTTCCGTGGGATGCAAGTATGTTCAAACTTCATAATTCAACAAGGATATTATGAAAATGTTATTGGGCGGAACAAGATCCTGCCAAGCTTTCACAAGCATATAATGAGGCTGTGAAGGAGCTTGCGGTATTGAGAAGCAGTACAGTCGTTAATCAGTTGTATGGTGGTTCGCGATTAACAGTCGAGCGACATCCGTACCAGAGGAGATACGTGAGCGAAGATACCAGACACTTCGATGATGCAAGCAAAGTAGAGATCACGTTCAATTTTATGTCTACCGCCTCAGCCTCCGAATCAGAATGTCATCCGCCTGGATGCAACACGTTGGAGGTTAGTGCCAATGTGTTCTACATCATGATCCGTGGAAGGAAGCGTACATGCTGTATCACAGAGGCTTGTTGTTGCATCCTGAACCTGGGCTTGAGGTAGAGGATTCGTTCCGTGGCCACCTAACATACTTCCACCAACTTGAACCAGACTGTGATGAATGTTGAGTTGTTTGATTTTCAACGACCGGCGAGACTCCCTTGGCAATATTCGTGTCCATCCGTGATACAGCGTCTTGTGTCTCTTTCCACTTCTTTTCCGCATTTTTCAGACGGTCCTCATACTTTTTTCGCACCCTCCCTACACGAGCTTCCCGATGTACCTATATTTCGTCGATTTATCCGGTTTGTTGCATTTCATCGCTGACATTCGAGTTCATTGCATAGGTTCCAGCACAGACAGCGGCGATAGTTGCACCTTGAGTGATGACGCGAACACGTAGCCAGTTATTTAAAGATTGGGAGCCGTCCCGTCTCATTTTGACTGCCGCCATTACTAGTGCACCACATGTCACAAGAGTACCTGCAGATATGTCGCAGACGATCAAAATCAGTATTCAATTTTGGAGCCACAATCAAAGAAGGCGAATCGTACAAACCGATAGGGACTAATGGTTACTCTCTGAATTTTCTCCAAGCCTTCTCCTGGTAGGACTCTGTGTGAAGGCTCAGTGTAGTGGGAACAGCAGCAGGAGAGGGACATTAATTGCGTGACTTTGAACAAATGCCTTGCTTGCAGGACAAATGGACATTATGTAAGCAGTTTCTGAATATGTTGGTCACAGCGCTCACCCAACTTGCCTTGTTTCCAAGGTTGACAAAGCGCTTATCTAGTCCTCCGGATCAGACGACTCCTGGCTTTGCCCATTTAATTATCAACGGCAATGCGATACTCGTTCAGCAAGATAAAGTCCTCGGTTGAAACACAATGGGCCTCCAGTGGCATTCCTTCAAGTTGCAGTCGCAGCCTATCAAAGTATCATTGCGACATTAACATGTTCCTTTGCTATTTCATAGAACCTGGCAGCTGGTGGGGCGCAACATATTACGCTCACCTTGTCGCGTTTATTTGTCTGCCGGTAAATGATCTATGGTTGCGATGTGCTTTGATTATGCCACACAAACTTGAACTTCTTCAAAGCGTCATCCGAGTTTTACCACCCATGATTGATAGGCAGATGTAACGAAACAATCCTATTGTGATGTTTTTCTGTCGTCGTGGTTGTGTCCAACAACTCAAAGCATTTAAGTATGTGATGTGGTCCTACCAGCAAGCTATCATTGCATCGATCCCTCGCTCCTTGACATCATTCTCTACTTGTCCTCATACCGGCCATCCATGACGACTCACAATCGCCTCTCCCTTGGCTCAGATGTTACTCTTAAATTGATTACTCGTTCATCCCCTTCAGAACCTCGCTTAAACAGGGCGCGATGTATACCTGAACCATCACGTCCTCGGGATGCGGTCCCTGGCAGAAACGACATACTCTTTTACGAAGGACAGCATACCGATCGTCTCTGGGACTCTAGCTCTTCTGGCCACTCCGCCTCAGCACTTCCCCCGCAAGAAAAATCGACAAGCCTCACAAACGCACTTCAGACACCCTGGGCTGATTCCTATGTACCTCGCATTGCACCTCTGCATATCGCCCTCCCTCCCGAAAAGTCACAGTCTGGTACCTCGGAGAATACGAATACGGCAAATCCCTCCGGTGGACTCCAATATCCTTCTGACTGCGAGCTGACCAACCATTCTCCTGCTCCTCCTCAGGTTTCAATTACATCCGTTCGAAGCCCCTTTCGTAAGTTATGCGTGTTGCAAAAGGGAGGTTTTGCAACGGCTTGGGCAGCTGAAGACACGTCATCGGGACGTTTGGTGTGTCTGAAGGTTTTTCGAAACAAAAATCTAAAGCACAATCAAACACAAGAGGGCCTTTTGACCGAGCTGGATGTGTACAAGCATATCGCATCTGCGCAGGAGACTTGTCCCGCCGGGAAAATGTTCCTGATGGAACTAGAAATGTCTTTTCAAACAAGGCGTGACATTTGTTTCGCCATGGTATGCACTTCTCACCTCCTAGCCATTTCAATTTTTTTCACCTGTTGTGCATCTGCGCATTTTCAGGAACTGATGGCAAATGATTTACTTTATTATATAACTCGGGAATCGGCGTACTGCCACGCGAATGCTCGAAGGTGGAGTGCGCAGATTGTGAGTATTTGTCCTTGATGGTATTCAGCAACTTACAGCTCCGACTTGGAAGGCTCTCGGAATCAATGCTCTCCACTGCATGGGCATCATCCACCGAGACATCAAAACCGAAAATATTTTGATCGACATACGAGAGAACGTGCGTATCGCCGATTTCGGTCTATGTTATTTGCACAAGAAATCCTTGAATCGATGGTGGCATTATTCGTCGGACGTGACGGGGACCATCCAATGTATGGCGCCCGAAATGTTGCACAACAAACGAAATCCACGTCCTGTGAAATATGGAATCACCATAGACTGGTGGTCTTTTGGATGCGTTCTTTACGAGCTTATCTCTCCTCTCCGTCAGGCAAGCTTCGTATCTCATTTCGATACAACCTTCCTGATGCCGTCTTTCTCAGCCACTCTTTGCTACGGAGAAGGCCATACTTGACTATGTTTCTTGGAACTGCAAACTGTCCAACACTGACAAGTTGTTCCCTGCATTTAAAGGACTTGATCCATCCGTGGCTGGTTTGGTCGCAGGGGTGAGTCTTGTCATTGCTCATTTTCTAACCCGATTTCTCATGCCGTGATAGCTGCTCAGACCTTTGGCCCTGGTACGATATGGGTTTGAAGATCTCATGATGCACCCATGGTTTGAGAACAATGGCGTATCAGAATTTCATGATGCGCCCAATCGTGGTTGGTGATATTCGATTTGTCTCTGAACTTCGTGCCGAATACCACCTATTTGCAGCTCTTCGACGTGCCGAATGGCCACATATGCGACCGAATTTGCCCAAGGGACAGAACGAACAAGCGATCATTCTGACCCATCCATCCGCTTGGCCCAGAAATCGTCGGTTTAAACGCCTTCCAAATGTGGATTGGACGAACCCCAGCAGGTCTGGGCTTGTTTTTTCTCAGTAACTTTCTTCATTGCCGAGGTCTCCATTCCGAGGTCTCCATTCCACTGCGCCTCCATCAATTCTTGCTACGCATGATTCCTAAACGCATCTTGATGTATGTAGTAGTCTCCGTCTTTTATTCTTTCCATAATAGTACACCTTGCAACTAGCAACTTTTACTAGTAATCTCTTGAGCCATACATTCCCTTCCATATCTTCTGTCACTTTGCGAATTTACAGTAGTACTGCCATTGACAATGATATTTGCTTTGGCGAAAGAATCGATAAGAAGCAACTAATGTCAATCAACGCAAACATTGATATTTCAATATGTTCACCCTGGTAGTTGAGCGACCGCTCAGCAACTTGAACTGTATGTAACTTCATCGGTCTTCCACCTCCACGTCCATTCTGGAATCCAGACCAAAACACGCAACCTGTTGCAATAAATGTGCAATCAACGGAGGCGTTATGCGCAGTACGCAGACTTCAAAGACAACTTTTCCGATCACCCTCAGCCTCTTGCGCAATATCATGATGCATATGCCTGATCCTACTTCCAAGGCTCTAGCGTCGGCGTCTCTGCAACTCAGCTTTTAAAAACCTGACTCGAGGACTCCATCGACCACTGGCTCGGAAGGATTTAGCTCTTAAATCTCAAAGAACGACTACAGTCCGTGAATGCTTTGGCGATAAATAGGCTACATAAGAAGCTTAAAATTGACGCCAGGCACTGCAACAACATGCTCAGGCTTCTGGTTTCAAGCGCTATCATTTTCCCGATCTGCCTCTACCTCCATGTCCAACACAGCCCAAATCATGCAAAGCGAATCATCAAAACCACCTGCCGAGGACTCGTCTGACGCTAGTACTGACGTCCCAACAACCAAGTGAGTCGCAAGCTAGACTGGGCTGAATGCAACGCTTATGGACTTCTAGGGATGCGAACAAGCCGCATACATTGAGTGAACAAGCCCCCCCGACCGTCGAGGCAGGTCCTGCTAAGAACTTGTAAGTACCAATTAATTGGTACGGAATTCGCGGCTGACTTCGATGGGCCAAAGGTTAAAAGCCAATGAACAGATCCCCAACGCTGCTCAAGGGCTTTCTGAAGCTCAAGAACGTGACAAAGGAGACAGTTCGAAGTTTTGGACTACATACGATAATCTCTCGAAGGAGTACGATGATACCTTGCTCTCCCGAGGAAATGGCGATATGAACATCATTCTAACTTTTGTGCGTTCATTAATAAGTACACCTGCTTATGCAAATCTAACAGTTGAACCAGGCTGGTTTATTCTCGGCCGTCAACTCTACCTTCATCATCGGAATGCAGCCTAACCCAGCGGAAACTACCAATGTCCTCTTGCTACGCCTAATACAAATCGCAGCTGACCCAAATGTTATACATGACATCAGCGATCTTTCCTCATCCACAGGGTACCCTCCTTCCACTATCTGGATGCAAGCACTCGTATATGCCAGCCTCGCGTTTAGCGTATTGGCCGCGTTCGGGGCTGTCTTGGGAAAGCAATGGCTCAACGCTTATAAGGCAGCTCGCGGGCAAGGGTCGCTGGAGGAGCGCTGCACGCAGAGGCAGAAAAAACTGGATGGGCTGGAGCATTTTCACCTCCAGACCGTCTTGCAGATGTTCCTCGTGCTCCTCCAGATCTCATTACTCCTATTTGGCTTGTCCCTCAGCGCCAACATGTGGCTCCAGCAAAGGACGATATCCAGTGTAATTATTTGTACCACTGCATTCGGCATACTCTTCTACGCAAGTACCATCCTCTTGTCAAGGTTGTATCCGGACAGCCCTTTCCAGACACCAGGATCGGACGTAGTGAAAGCTGTCTACGAAAAATTCCTAGCTGTCCGCAACCATTTTTTCCCAGACACATTGGACACATCGACTGCCACTCCTGATAGCAGGCTCATTGTTTTGTCCGCCATACGCTGGATACTAGACATATCCACGAACCCTGAATTCGTCGAGGCTGTAGCGGGGATGGTACCTCTCGTGCAATGGCCGCGGGATTTCGATGTTTCCGCAATCTATGCACGCCTTCGGGATAACTTCGAGGCGTGTCTTGACACGGAAGCGATATTTGTGAAGTGCGGCAAAGCCATGGCCCATCTTTGCAGCCAGTCACTGGAAATCAGTGAAGACCTTCGCTGGAAACCCTGGTGTACCCTTGATCATTTGGGAGGCAAGGAGCGTTTCATTCGCGATGCGTTCACAGCTAGCAGCGACGCTTGTGAAAAGCTCAGGAATGCACACTCAGACGCCGATAAACAGAAGTATCGGGCTGATGCACGTACCGCTCTCAGGACAATGACTGTCCACGGGCTAACCTTTTGTTTTTCACTTCCGGACGATGAAAACTTGATTTGGACTGGTAATCTGTGGTGGCTTGGCAGGGACGGACTCATACCCAGCTGTGAAGAATTTGACTGGCTCATCGACTATGTGGCAGATGAAGCAGGCCACAAAGGAGACGATGAAACTGAAGGTGATGCTCTGCTCGCGCTGAGCGCCATGTGCGGACTAGGGAGTTCTACCAAGCGACGCTTATTCATCACGACACTTATCCGCTGTATGGGCTCCACTAGACCTCCCCGAGTCCGGCACACTGCGCTGCGAGCTGTTGCTGACGCTCGAGCAGACCTGGCCTCCATCACAATTGGCTTGATGCCACATGGTGTGGATGAAGGTCTTTTTGATGAGCTTTCTCGCGCTCTTTTCACTGCCGTATGCCCCAATGGTGACCAGCTAGTCCACGACAGCAGTCAATCCCACGCCTCTTTCCACTACCATCAAGAGCATCACTACCTCCGCCTCATCTTTGCCCTAGCAATGAACAATGAGTGGCATGAACGTCTGGCCCGCGATGGACATCTCGCGCGGTGTACTTCTCTAATCGAGCAAGCTTTTGAATCCGATTTTTGGGATTGCAGATGCTACCTTGCTGGAATCTTCACGTTTACCGATCCCTCAGACGAAATTCTTCCTCTTAGCCCTGCCCAGAACAGGTGGCGGACATGTATCAGGACATCATGGAAGCAGGCATGGTCACGGTTCTCGGCTACCCTAGTACCAGACCTTGTGACAATGACTAGGCAGCATCTGCGACATGGTGGCCGTGTTCCGGACGATGAGCTGACAGATCTTGCTAGCGATGTGCATGAGGCGCTGGATTTTGGGCGGCAGATCGCATCAATTTTTAAGGGTGCATTCGCTCTGGCTAAGTATGATGCTGCAATATCCTCCCTGCAGGTCTTGGATGACGATCTGCGTCACATGATCGAGAATAGGGACCACGGAACATGTCTTCCGAGTCTTGAAGGATTTGACTAGACTATTTATGTAGTATTCACCTAACATTCTGTAGCACCATTATTTCATGCATACCGATGATTTTCTTTCATCTGTATACTTCAACAGAGAGTCCTACTGACTCTGCCTTCTCGTAAAGCCATAGTCCAGCTCGTATATTTCCGCAACCATGAATTTACTTGCCTGGAGCCCAAAAAAATAACATTCCGTTGGATGCAAGTGTGTCTCCACAATCATGCAGTGAGGCTGTCACGAGGCACGAAGCAAGTGATGATCATGCCTTATCCTGCTTGCTGAAGTAGAAGAAGAGATTGTTTGAGCGATAGAAATCTTACCCATACTTGACTACCAAGTTTCACCCAAGGAGACACATGGGGCTGCCAAGTCTATTTTTGACAGTGCCGGAGTGGTGTTTTGCATTAAATGCGAAGGGGGCCTTTAACCGTGTCCTGCCAAATATGATATTTTGAATACATGAACGGATACAAGGGGTGAACAAGTATGCAGGAAAGATGCACCTGACAATCACTCACAGTAAGATTGTGCACATTCTCGTGTTCTCTCTTTCTTTCTTTTTCCCCCTGTTTTCCAAAAAAAAAAAAAGTCATCATCTGAACTCCCCTGGAATCGCTGATGCAGCTGATTGCATGCTGAATAACGACGCATCGACTCGGAACTTGGCCTGAAGTCCGCAGACAGCAGTGTTCGGACCCGAATTGCCTGTCGTACTGACCAAAGTCCGCTTCTGCATTTCCCTACTAGAATATTCCGCTTTCTGGTTGCCCAATAGCTGGAGGGCGGCACCCTCAAATGCATGCGTAGGGCCATGAAGAGGGTGCGTAAATGCCAGGAGGAGTAGCCAGTTGGAATCTTGGAGAGCGGGGTGTTGCCAGGCGGACTCCGACGGAGGGTCAGGTGCGACATTTTAATTGGGGTGACAACTTTACAAGGCACATTAACGGGGGTTTGTCTGCGGAGATGAAGAGGAGAAGGATGTGGATGAAGCTCCTGCAAAAGGTCCTGTGAGGAGGTCAAAGACCACTGTAACTCAGTGGGTCGCCACTGTTCGGAATGCCACTATAAGACTTGACCCCACTGGTAAGTGGAGGGGTTGGATGCCATACATAGGCTAGGGCTGCATCTGTTTCTCGCACATTTACGGCACTCACAGGCTTATCTTTGCAGAACCCACCTTACCAGTGACACGCCAAGAGTACCGTTGTGAATGGATGTTTGGCGAGAAAAAAATCAATGTCCAGAAACAGTCCAACACAAGCCTGTGTCTTTTCCGAGGGCCGCAGGTAGCAAAGGCGTTTACTAGGTCTCAGACTTGGATGTCCAGGTTTGCTTTCGGCTTGTTGATGTAAAACACTGTTGGGCGATGGATTGGATAACGTCCTCAATGACCTGCCAGTGACTCATTCGTCTCAGACTGTGGAGGTCCCAGGCCGAGTCGCCCAAGGTTTCAAGAAATTGGCATGTTTCGCATCTTGCTTCGTTACAGTGCTATTGATAGGATCTTTTAGCAGCCGCTGTATGCTAAGAACACTGTTAACCGCGTTAAGATTTCATGGACTGTCGAACTTGATCTATCTGTGGGCGAATTGATTGCGGCGTATGCTTTGTTAAGTCTACGTTCAAACCCGGGCCCCATGGTCAAACAGCTCATGGTCAAACAGAGGGTGTTTCAAAGAAGTCAGGACGCGCCCATGGTTCTCCAGTACCACTAGTACTAGTATTGGCACGCCTACTATCATCCTTGGTTGGTTAAAACCAATTCGTCCTATTGATTGCAATTATTAATATTAGATGTATCGAATCCACTGCCTGAGACGATGAAGCAGACTCGGCCCGGTTGAAACGCTCATAAGTGGTGGATTAGATCAATCTTGGTTCTTTTGATGTTTTCAAGTTTTTGCCGAAGTCTGCATGTTCCAAGGTTCTCCATTCCGCACCACGTCCGTGCCTTCTCGAAATCCAAAAGTACCTTGAATTAGACACATAAGCGCCCTGTGGTTCCCCTCTTTTTGTTCTTCCCAAGAATCTTATTATGAACGCCGCATGTACTACTATGCTATTCTTCCTTATCTCGAGCGGTTCAATCGGACCTCTGGCAACTTGTAACGTACTGATCGAGAATGACGACAGCTGCTGAAGATTACAGAAGTTGCAAGAATATTGGATAGGCGGGATATTGGCAGGGCCGCATCCGCTTGTGTCATCGGATGAATTTGAGGTGCCGGTGAAAACATAAAGTTTTATATATGCGCCCGTTGTGCGCCCATCGCCTTTCTTTTAGCTCTCTCCTCCATGCCAGTGGGACTCCCGAAGAATCGAAGGCCTCTCCACTGATTTAACTTCCATCATTCCTACTTCAGAATCGCCGTTCAAATCGTTAACGCCTTCCTGTCGGTTCCCGAACGAATGCATTTCGCTTAAAAACCTTTGCGATCCTAGTATTTCATTTCTGAAGACGCGTCTGACTTCAAGCTCTCTTTCGCTAGTTTGTCTTTTTACAGCTGTTCGCTCTCGTTTGGCCTCATCATGTCAACCGGCATTCCAACCCCACAGCGCTCACGAACAAAGACAGCAGATCTCTCAGAGATCTTTTTCAGCTCGCATGGTTCACGCCAGCTTCCCAAAACTGCGGTGGGCACTCTTCCCAATACCACATCCGAAGAAAAGCACAAATCCAGGCGCTCCATGCTACCCTTCCTTGGAAGGAAGAAGACCGAGCGACCATCCGCTTCGTCTTCAGCTCTGCCTAGAAAGTCCACCAACACTCCTTCGGGATCTGCCAGCAAAGAGTGAGTCCTTCGTCTGGTTTGGGTTGATGATCGAATACGTTGTTCAGTCAAATCTGGGGCAAACGGGGGCTGGTTTAGCAGCCTACGGTCTATTATGTCGGCATATATTTACTCCTCCTTACCCGTCTGACAAAACATGAGATCAAAGCGTATAGTCACAGTCCTGGACTGTACATTCATTTTTTGCTAAATCCGTCATTGCTTTTATGAAAGACTAACCACATCGCTGCAGGCTCTTGACTGCTGCTTCGACTGTAGATGGATCTCCGTCTGACGGACGGCTCCCTTCTACCCTTCCTCCATTGAACGTATCACCGCCGTCACTAGGCTCCAAATTTGCCGCCCATTTCTCTCCTTTGCGATCTCCCACCAAGACTCTGATGGCACGATACTCTTCATCGTACAAGTCAACAATCACCTCTCCCACTCATTCATCCACCACACTCTCTCTCCCTGTAGCTGATTACCGTGGTACTTCCCAGGAGTCCCGCAGTTCCAGTGTAAACAGCCGATCCACTACACCAAAACCACTTCCTCAACCCGCTGCACAGAACACTCCTCACTACCAAATGCTGGATGATTTTTCTGATTTGTTTACACTTCCAGAGAGTCCTCCAAAACCGACCAAGTCTGCTCAAAAAGCTTCCACCCTGTCACCCGTTGTTGTTAGTGCTGCAAACGTTTCAAAAAAGTGTGTTGAACCCAGTCCTGTCGCACCCCTGACACCTACTAGCCCCACTCCCCCATCGACCCCTCGCTTACAATTCCCCATCCCTCCGTCGAATTATGGTCTAACCTCGATGGCAAGTGAGAAGTCACTTTCCCAATATTCGCACGCATCATCTAGAAGGGAGCCAACTACTCCCTCAAGCAAGCACTCTAACAGCAGCCTTAAGCTGCCAGCTGCGAGCCCTCAACATCGTTTCTCGGTCTCTCGTGAACGTCGGAGGGACCGCGTCGCTACCGTCGGTGTTACTTCAGAAGATGAAAGTGACCGTGCTCGTGCATTCAGTCTTTCGGGAAGTGATACAGATGCATCTCGCGCTACAGACAGCAGCGTGCGTAGCAGGAGAGGTAGACATCACAGCGCATTGCCGAAGGCATCAGCTATGAAGCGTCCTGCCCCATTGCAGCGTGCGCCCTCTTCCTCAGAGAAATTGTCCAGCGGCCCTCCTCCTTCTGCCCCCCTGCCTACACCACCACCCTCAGCCCAGTTGGCAACTAGGCCACCAATAAGCTCGTTGCCAGTCATCCCATCTACCAACAGCGTTCCCTCCAACTCGACTGTTCGCTCCCCGGGTATAGCGTCACGACCACGAGCTAACACTTTATCAGCAGCGACCTCGCTGAGTTCAGCTAGGCTTGCGGCGTGGATGACTCCCAGAACGAACCCACAAGATAAAGACACCCCTGCAGATACACAGTTGCTAGCATCTGAGGACGACCTCAGGAATGCGCTTGCTTTACAGAATAAAAAGTATGCTCAGCTTCAAGAATATGCTGTTACTATCACGAAGAAATTTGAAGATGAGAAGGCATCTATGGCCAAGACCATTCAGATGCTGGAGCGAGAGATTCGAAAAAAGGTCAGAGAGATAGAGGGATTGCGCTGGCTCGTCATACACAACGGTGGTGCAGACGATATTGATGCGGCAGCGAGCCTGGCACGAGCTTCGTTGGTCACGCTGGATGATGGAGACCGATTCGACGCTACGCGTGGTGAGGCTCCGTCCCAGACAACAAACGCGTCTGCTGTCTCCCGTAGAGGACTCGGCCTTGATTATCTTGATCAAGCTAGTCCGTCTGTGGCGTCTCTAGAACCTCCTTTACCAGAATTCAGTATCGCGGCTTCTGCCTCGTCTTCGCGTTCCTCTCTGTCTCTTCCAATGCTCACTCCTTCGACAACCTCGTCTTTGTCAGCCATCCCGGAACAACAGGGAGAGATCAGCCGAGCGGAACGTCAAAAGGCGAAGGAAGAACGGCGTGCTTCTCGGGCCCTACGTCGGATCTCATCGTCATCGATGTCATCAGGGACATCTGGAGCACTTATGGCGCCTCTTCCTTTACCGGCCGATCACACGTTCGACTCTCAGTCCAGCATGGAAAATGTCTTGGAAAAGCTGCGTCCTTTTCGAAACACCTGATCCGACCAATCTTTATGGTATGTACGATATCATAACGTGTTCCATTATGGAATCCCTGACGGATCCTATCCAGCAGCCTGCCCGCATGCCACTGCATGATCGCATCAACAACTTGTGCTGTCAAAGCATATATGGGGCCTTCGACGCCTTCCCGCTCCTTCTCAGCCACTTAGCTAATTCACCTCACCTCATGGACTTATTCGCATCACCGCAATTTACAACTACAAGTCTACATTTCATCATGTGGCAATACGTCCACTGGAACTTGGAAATCTCGCATCGTCGTTCACTTATCCGTATTCGCATTCGCATCCTTGGTATCATTCGATATTCACCACAGTCGTTTTCGTCACAATTCTTTCGTTTACATACCTCTGATCAGCATAAGCTCATACCATCTCTTCGGTCATGCACCACAACGTATTTATTTAGAGGGCACAATCTGGGAAGCCAAGGATAATTATATTGCATGGTCAGAAGCCGCTGTGAACGCCGTCGACTTTCCGAAAAGTATCCATGTGTCTATTCCTACCGCATATGAATGCGCTCGTCGTTTTCGTCCTAAGTAATTGCTATAATTGATATTGAACACGTGTGTGCTGTAGGCCGATAAGGTGCACACTGCACCCATCGATATTTTGATACTATCGCTTCCTGTCGCATACTTGTCGCCTCCGAGGTGTGTTAGTGGAGCTGTGGGTTGACGGCCTTGCAATGTCGGCGATTACTGGCATTTGATCGGAGGATCAAACCGAAACCCTCTACTGTAAGATGCATTCCAGGATACAGTGATCCTAAAATTTCGTGTCAAATCGGAAATCGTTCGAAAGTGGGCAAAGTCTTGATGCGGCTGTAGCCTGTAGATCTGAGAAGATGTGTCGCTAGTACTGGGCTGCAAAGGCTGTGGTAGCGGATCGTATTGGATTGTTAGAACTGCCACAATTTGATGAATGGCAGTTGAGTGAGACGCTGACTCAGATGCAACTCAAGTGACCTGGGAAAGAATAGAGACCAACTAGGAAATAGGGTTACGCCCTGGGAGTGGGAGTAGAGCTCCTCATTCCGTTGTCCCTGGGTGCTATTGTTTGACCGCCCGGCGCTCATGATTCCCAAGGTCATAGATGGGATGGTCAATGAAATCATGATCTTGTAGCGTTGTAGGGTCACACGATTTGTGCGCGATTAATCGTAACAGCTGTGTTAGATGATGAAGAAGGCCCTGCAAGGCAGCAACTTGAGCCCCAGACAGAGCAAATAGGAACAAACATTTATGCCTTGATGCTTTGATGAGCAACTGCCAGACGTTGCTATGAATGCCGGAATGTACCCAAATGTACCAACTTTTCCCCTCATCCTACATCCTTCTTGTCCCACCACCCAGACCTGCGCGCTTCTGCGCGTCCGTGGACACTATATTGCTGTACAATTCGTTCTAATCTTGTTTAGGTCCATACTATATCTACCACTCAAGACTGCGGTACCCCTTGGCAGCATAACCTGGAGGCCTTATAGAGCAAGAGGGGGAGGATGATCCTCTCAAATTTCATGCGAAAGAATGTTAAACGAAAGACGAAGGTGACAAAATCTTCTGGCGTACCTCTTCGACCGCACCAGTCACCTACCTCGCCTCTATCCTCTCCTCCAGAAGAGGTCTTCGATATCCACGAGAAGTCAGTCAATTTACAGATGACAGAAGAACTTTCCTCAGGCGGGGGTGTATCTGTCGATAGACTTTCTGCGTCTACTTCTCGCACTCGATTAAATGTCGGATCTTCTTTGGTCCAATTGGACTACAACCCAGAGCCCCTGGACAACTGGTTCCCACAGGAACTATTGAACGGAAGGCACGGCTCTCGTGGTTCTACATGGAACCTTCCTATGAGCCCACCGCAAGAATCAGCGTTAGCTGAAATTAGCGCCCTAAACACCGCGGAAGAGGACGTAAACTCGGGACCTACATTTCAAGTGCGTCTTGACTACGTCCGCCATTCAAAAATCTCACTATGACATCTAGGAGGCCATTACTGCCAATATATCTCACTCTCGGAAGCTGTCTGATAAAGTGGTACGTCTTATCGAATTTAGTTTGCTGCATGTTGGTCGTTGCAGCAAGAAATTACGTTCCTTTTCATCTCAGCCGACTTCCAGAGAGAAACACATGAGCTGATTACACTCTTAGGCACCTTCCGCTTCGAAGAAGTCAATTCCTTCCCCCATCATCATACCAGAAGTCGAAATTGTTCCCACCAAGCCCCCGACCAGGCGGCCAACGATGAATGTCGAATCTTCGGGCACGAATCAGCAGCCGTTTCCGAGCACCTCCCCCCCATCCCCCATGGATTCGGAAAATATGTCCGCTATATCCGGCACAACCCTTGCTCGTGCCCTTATCGGGAACTCGTTCATTTTGTCGTCGAGCGATCGAGGATCGCGATACCGCAGCGGGATGGTGCGTCAAGATTCTGCCACTCTCCCTCGTGGCGATCATTTGCTTATGGAGGTCGCGCTTGCACGCGACTCGGGTCGTGACTCAATTGTACCCCCTGTGCCTCCCCTGCCTTCAGGCTCAGGAGTACTCCTGCTGGATCAAGCGAGAACGTCTGTCGTTCAAGACAAGGAGCAAAAGTCTTCAGATGCCAGTGCATCCACCATAGAGTCCCCATCCTCTGGAGCCTACTATGCGTCTCCTGATATCATCATGCATTCAGGGCTATCACGGCGCATTTCTCGAATATCAGAGGTTCCTTCACCCGCGCCGACAACGCCAATGTCGCCAGAGTCAATTCGCGATGCTCGACCAATGAGGAGTGGTAGCTCTATAGCTGCAAGCAGTATGCTCGCAAGGATGGATGAGACTGATTCGGACATTCCAAATACTGCTTCTCACACACCCGCAACGGCTTCATCACGCCGATCATTTCAAATGGGAACAGGCGTATCGAGCACTTCGATCCAATCATCTGAATTTGTCACTTCCAGTCCAACGGATGGTTTGGATGGGTATCATTTTGTCGCTCCTGAACCTCCACAACCTACCGCATCCATTAGTTCTGATGTCAGCGCATATCTGCAGACGAAATCCAGCGACGTTAGCCTGAGGAAGCGCAGGGCAAGAGCGCTAGGAGCAACACCATCGTTGAGGGGTGGGAGAAGTAAGCGTCTGCGTGTTTTTTTTTTTCAATTACCATTCAAAATTCTTTAGGTTTCAAGGCGTCAGATGTACTTTCAAGCAGCATGTTTCAACGCAATAAAAAGCAGATCAGACTTCCCATTGGCGAGCGGCCTCGTTCAATCCTTGTCCCACAAACACCAATCACTCCTGCATTGATTGCCTCATCTACTGTACAATATCCTTCTGCGCTATCCCAGTTCCCTCTGGTGCCTACTTCTGCCGTTCCTGCTGGCCACATCGAGATGCCATTGACGGCCTTTGCAGATTTGGACATTCTTGGTACCAGCCCGCTTTCCGGTTCGGGAATCTTTGCACAACGTCAACATGCGGAACGTGCCCTTGGCATTCCCGGCTGCGTCAATGTTAACCAGGAGTATGACCTCCTTGATTACGCTATCAATGTGAGCTCCAAGTCGCAGAGTTGTTACCCCTCCTCGAACTCTTCTACTGGGGAACAGACCTTCCCCGAGACTCCAAACATTTTTACTCCATTATTCTCCCCCAATTTTCCTGTACCCATAACAGCACTCCAGCTTCCTGGACGCCGTCAAGCGCCGCGATCGGCGACCCTTTCGGCACCGCGAGAATTCGCTGGCACGGACACATTGTCTCGGGCGATGACATTGAGCGTTGTACCACGGGAAGAGGGCTCAGTGGGAGATAATAGTTCTCCTGCCCCTTGTAGGCCGGTCTCTATCGCGTCATCTATGAAGTCGATATCTTCGTCGGAACTTGTCCCTCCTGAGATCATTTCGGAAGTTGAACTCGTTTCAGAGTCCTCCCTCGCAGGACGGAAGACCGATACAACTGATCAGAATATCGAAGTCGCAACACAACTACAACCATCTCCCGTTGATCCCGTTATCGGTTCCCCACTCTATCGTGTATCCACAAGCAGCGACAAGCTGCAAGGGGACGAAGTTTTGCGAGCGCTTGCATCCAATTTCGCATCATCAGTCCCTATAAACATTTTTCCGAATTCATTTATATCTATATCAAAATCACTCTCTCCGGTCGAGGGGCCTTCGTCCCCAACATCTGTGCCCCTCCCAGGATCCCAAAATACATCACCTTCCCTTCCATATACCCGCTCTGGAAGCATCGCCTCATCGCCTTCGCCACCAAATTCACCAGGCGCTAACCCGCCATCATTCTGTTCTAATATTCAACCATCTAGCCCTAAATTATCCTGTCCTGGCGCAGTATCACCGAACCGCCCTCAGTTACTCAGCCCTCAGCCGCAAGCGGCATTCCCGAAGGGTATTTCCTCAGCTCCCAATCTCTTATCCCAGCGCCCTGAATCTGATTCTCATGTGGCTGGTACCTCATTTTTACCCTCAGTTTCGCCGCCCCCTCCCTCTACTCCTCCATGGAGTCCGTTTTCACATTCGTCTGCTAATTCATCGCCTTCGTTCACGCCTTCGTTCATAGCTCCTCCTCCGTATCACAGTGCGGTTTCAAATGAGAATGATATGCCTTTGGCAACAAGCACCAGCGGCAGTGCATCGTCGCAGGAAACTGGCTCGGAAATTAATTTTACCATTCCCCCACCGTCCATTTCTGCTACCCCAGGCCCTCCTTCCAATATCAGGAGTCGAACTAGGGTTCGACCACCACTGCCAATTGGTCCGCGCAAACCTAGCGGTCCTGGTCAACCACTTGGGTCATTTGTACCCGGGATCAGGGAGCGTAATGGATCCGTGTCATCTGTGGGTAGTGGCTATGCCCATGGTTCTGGATCAGGCTATGCATGGCGCAAGCTGACCGCTGCTGCTTCGACGCCGGCGCCGAAATTCCAGACACCACCGCCGAGGTGGCGAGGGATGACCATGGAGGCGGCTCAGTGGACGCTTACACAGCATGAGCTTCAAACGATCGTCTCAAGAGCTATAAAGCAGTCTGCAGAAGCCTCTTCTATACGTCTTCTCCGGGCCGAGATGTTGGATGTGGACATTCCCGAGGAAGTTCATCGCCTTGAGATGCAGCGCACCGACGTTAAAACGAGGTACAAGATGCTCGTGCGCAAGCGGTGGCAGCTTATGGGTGCCCTCGCTGGACATCTAGATGGTCCAGACCTGTGTGATCCTATGACTGCTGCACGCACTGTGGAGGAACTTTCTGAAGTGTCCATTGCTCTTGACCGGCTCACTGACGAGCTCCATACTATTGTCGAGCAGTTAGGTCAATTGAAGAGTCTGCGCGATGTACACTCTGCCAGTGCCCTTGCCATGGCTTTGAGGAAGGTCAACTCGACCTTCCTTAAACAGGTCGCCGAATCCCAGAAACTTCGAGAACAAATCGACTCAATGGAGGCTGAAAGAGATGAGGCATGGAAACAAGCAGAGGATGTCGCCCAGGATTTTGATAATCTTTCGGATCAGGTTCTAGAGAGCCGCGGAGAGCCAGTTGAAGGGATGTCAGCGTTGAGATCGTCAAGTAGGCGATCTGCACGAGTTTCAGCCGTTCGGAAGTCGAGTATACGTCAATCTAAAGCAGGCTTGCGCTCTGTTAGCAAATGTCGGAGTCAGCGTTCTTCTGTCAGCAGCTCGGGTACACGCACAAGCCTGATGATGTCTATGTCTGCTACATCAGACGACATTCCTCCGGTTCCACCACTGCCTTTACACACATCGCTTGGTATCGTTACGTCGAACCTGTCTGGCCGTAACTCTCTAGGTAAGTTTCATTCACATTCACAGTTCTGTATCTCACAAAATCTGTTTCTACAGGGTCCACTTCAAACACATCATTTTCTGGTGCTCGAGCCTTGGCGCAAGCTCAGAAAGAGCTGTACGAGATGCTGGGTCTGTCTCTTCAAGAGACTCCTAGCGAGCCATCTTCCAGGCCACGCTCTGTGTCTGGGTTGCTTGGTTCGAGGCATGTGTCGCTTGGCCCGAGACCGATGTCGGACGTGATTGCCATACGACCTCTTGCTCGAGAAAATAGAGCCATACATAGTGTCCTCTATGACGACGTGCGTCTCTCCGACAATTTTTGAATCACCCCTCACCTTCTATCAAGCGACAAGTTATGTTGGCGCAGCTTGGCATGATGACGAATTAATGTATACATATTTATCTACCTTGATACGTTGCTCTTCGTTCACGATATTATTCCTTTGATACGAATTTGCAAGTATACATGGACCATTTACTAACGACCTACATGCGTGATACATGTTGTGCATTGTCGTTGGAATAATTTACGATCAATCCAGTCGTACTTCTTCTGGGTCTTCATCAGATGGAGAACATTGAGTACATATGAGGTATATAGAAATTCTGAAAAATGGATTTATCTTCTTGGTAACAGGCTGCACATAAGCATGGCTAGATGTTATACGTGAAGCCGTCAGATTAACGCGTCAATCAACAAGCTGGGAGTACGCACGAGATTAATTATGCGCCAATGTGCATGAACACTATACGCTGGTCCAAGGGCATGTCCTTGTCGCGAGCCAATGAGTGGACTGCCTGGTGCAGCGCCTGGGCAGCTTGTTTGGAATTCATTTTGCCATCTCCGCACAAGTTTTTGTAGAATGCTTCGACTAAGCGCTGTACAGTCGCATCGGTGACCTTCCATGACGTCCCGACGACGCTCTTAACCCCAGCGAATTGCAGGCCCGCTGCTAGGTGTATCACTTCGTCGGGCGTTGCAAAGTCGCCGACTGCAGTCTCACAGGCAGAAAGAAATGCAAATTCATGCCGAGACAGATCCATTTGGGTGATATCGAGGAGTGAAAGTGGTTGGTCGCGCATGAGAAAGGCTGACATGAAGGGCTCCTCATTGTTCTGTGTTCCGTGACACGCAAAATGGAGCCAGGTATTATCTCGCAGCACACGCAGTGCCCTCGATTTCGTTGCATCAACGCTCGTTATCTTGGTGAAGGAAACGGTTGGGGGAGGGGGTAAAAGTTTCCGCACCGCTTCCAGCTCAGGCTCCACACCATCTAGAGTGGATGAATGACCAGCTGGGCAATTCTGACCAATGGCAGCGAAGGGTACCGACAGCGACTTGTCATGACTGCTACGAGCCCTCATCAGCGCGGTAAGCGATGGCGTGTATGATGAAATATATTTCTGCGAAACGGACTCTCCATTTGCCCTGTATTCGCCAGCAGCGTGCAAGGGCAAGAAATTGAAGAGCAGCGTCGGGCACCACCATATTCGGGAACCTCGTCGTGCGAATCCGCCCAGATTCTCGACCACCGGGCGGACGACGTCGTCCCATAACTTCCTCAAAGCTTTTATCAGCGCTGTTTGTTTCCCTTTAGGACCGGCGTCTTTTCCAATTGCCTCTTGGAGTGCGATCACCAATTGGGTGAGTTTTATCAAATTGGTAGGGAGTTGAATGCTAGTCGGGGGTTGCTGGTGTGGGACAATAATGGCATCACAAGACGACCTGCTTGCAACGAGCACGATGATAGGCCCGTCACGGGCTGCCTCTTGGAGATCGGCGAACATGGGGGGGAGTAGGAAGCAAGAGAGGCCCTCAATCTTCCGGACTTCTTCTACAACTCCATTCCAGTCTTCCACTAGACGTCTGTACCGGGTGTCTTCTGCTTCTGCTTCTACATCGACACTTTGGGTGTCATCTGCATGGCTCGCAGGAGGTCTATCAAGGACGGAGCTGAGGTCTCTGAATCTCTTCATCAGGGCCGCTGCGTGATCGCTGTGTGTCAGGAGGTTGTCAAGAGGGGTGCGGAATCGTGTCATCTGGGTCCATATGATAGTCCTGCCTTGTTCCAACAACTCAACAGCACGACACACGTCACCACTACGAAGGGCACATGATGCAGCATCCACGGCGAGCGTACTTGGGAAATCCTTCATGGCACTGTGACGAGACGATACCGAAGCTGTCGCGGACATGTAAGCGTCCATAAGTTGGATGGAAGTCCCATACGCCTCCAGTTCAGTACCATGTCTGTGTTGATCAGCATGGCGAACCCAGCTTAGACTTGCTCGCAGGCGAAATAGTAAGCCTCCATGCACGAAGTTTGCTGCTGCCTTGAAATGATGCATGGCAGCGTTCAGACTGTCGGTATCCTCGCCTGGGCAGCCAGTGCCGTCAAGTCCTGAGTGATGGAACGACAGATGGACGGTAGCTAATGATCTATGGACCATTAACCGACGAGGATCATGTTGCGTCAACAGAGCCAGGGCACAGCGTAGGTTCTCTCGTGACTCGTTGAGATCTTCTGCATTGCCTCGGTGATCAAAGCGGGTGGAGAGTCGATTCGCAAGGTTATTCAGTGACTTGGACCGATCTGTGTGACCGACAGGGCGCAAAGCCAGCGCTTCCCTGTGAAGTGCAATGGCCTGATCCAAGTCTTCGGCATTGCCTCGGTGATCAAAGCGGGTGGAGAGTTGATTCGCAAGATTATTCAATGACGAGGACCGATCTGTGTGACCGACAGGGCGCAAAGCCAGCGCTTCCCTGTCAAGTGCAATGGCCTGATCCAAGTCTTCGGCATTGCCTCGGTGGTCAAAGCGGGTGGAGAGTAGAACAGCAAGATTGTCCAATGACGAGGACCGATCTGTGTGACCGACAGGGTGTAAAGCCAGCGCTTCCCTGGCAAATGCAATAGCCTGATCAAAGTCCTCGGCATTGCCTCGGTAATCAAAGCGGGTGGAGAGTAGAACAGCAAGATTGCCCAATGACGATGACCGATGTGTGTGACCGACAGGGTGCAAAACCAGCGCTTCCCTGGCAAGTGCAATAGCCTGATCCAAGTCTTCGGCATTGCCTCGGTGATCAAAGCGGGTGGGGAGTTGATTCGCAAGATTATTCAATGACATGGACCGATGTGTGTGACCGACAGGGTGCAAAGCCAGCGCTTCCCTATGAAGTGTAACAGCCTGATCCAAGTCTTCGGCATTGCCTCGGTGATCAAAGCGGGTGGAGAGTTGTTTCGCAAGATTATTCAATGACGCGGACCGATGTGTGTGACCGACAGGGCGCAAAGCCAGCGCTTCCCTCTGAAGTGCAATAGCCTGATCCATGTCTTCGGCATTGCCTCGACGCTCGAAGCGAGTGATCAGCACTATGCTCAGATTACATAGCAACTGCCCTCGGCGAGGATGCATGGTGTTGTAGTATCCCAGTGCATCGTAATGATAGGATATTACTTCATCTAAGGCACGGGGATCGTCTGTCCGCAAACACCACCCAACTTGGTCTGCAAGTTGATTTGGCGTTAACGGAAACATGGATGCAGCGGGCCACTCCTGTCCAAGATCATGTACGTTGATGCTTGCAGCCGGATGCAGAACAGATGTTTCAATTGCAAGCAAAGCTGCTCTGTGAATGTGGCTGTTGGCATGGCAGACATCGAGGACTTCGCTTAGCAACTCTTCAGCCGCATCAACATCCGTTTGAAACCCCCGTTTCGCGAAGCGAGACAGCAGAGCAATGGCGAGGTGGAGCTGGGTAACAGGTCGGTCTGGATGACCAGTGGGACGCAAATCAAGAGCGTCTTGAAAGACAGAGATAGGGATGTCGAGGTCGAGGTCGAGGTGTCTTCCTTCCGCTTGGCAACTAATAAACGTTGCAGTGGCTAGATTGAATAGTGCTGCAGGGCGGTAGGGATGGTCCATGGGGCAGAGATCCAAGCCGCGTTCAAAGTGCTGTATGGATTGGTCGAGATCCGTACTGTTCTGCATCCTGCGGTATCGTGCGAGAAGACCATGTCCAGCGTCCGTCCTTAGTATGAATGCATCCATATCGCCGGATGCAAGCTACGCATTACGAGCTCTTAGCATCAGAATATCAGATTGTATTGGTCACTCACGGTAGTAAGGGAACAACTTGCGACGTCCTCTTCATCAGAAAGTCGCTGCTCCAGTGTCATGAACAGTGAACTACACGGGGATACAACTTCCCCCTGCTTGGGCTGAAAGCGTATGGCTGTGATACTCGTTAACATCTATCAGGCATTATTTTTGATAGACAATACTGACGATGCGATTTTTCACTGCGATCTACTAATTCTCCAACAGAGATCTCAAATCTACGGAGGAGCTCTCCGTGACAGAGCATGGGACCCAATTCAAATGAGGCATACACGCTGACCCGAAGTATAGAAGATGGCTCGCACGGCCTAGAGTCGCTCTTAATACCTGCAGGTAAGATGAAATTAAGGACAACTTACAAAAGTATGCACTCGTTCCATTCTATGACAGCCTGATCTACATGTGCAGGTTTGTTACTTGTCCGGAATTCAGCGCCGTCAGCCTTTACTGCTACATGGAAGCCAGCGGGGATTCGTCGGAGACCAAGAGTGAGATCAGTTGCACGAATGGCTTAGAAGAAATCGTCAATGCGTGCCGAACAAAGATTGATATCACATACCAGTAATGACAACTTGTGGCACTCCAGCGGTGTGTGTCTCTCCCAAGTTCTGGGGCTGTTCTGGGTGGCTTGGCTCCTCACCCAAGGCTTGGAGAGTATCATCGCGCGGGTCTGGTACGGAGTCTGTTGGGAAACGAAACAGCAGAGTGATGAATAAATAAAGCGTCGCCAGAATTACTTTGGAAAAACATTAGTACGTGTTGAATGAAGATAGACGACACATACTGTCGACGACTTGTAGCATTTCACTGATCACGATGTTTGTATGTCCTAGGTTCTGGGGGCGTTCGAGGTGACTCGGCCCCTCTCCCAAGGGTGGAGGGTAGTCAGCGAAATGGCCGGGGACGAAGCTCGACATGTCACTGAGGGCTAAATACTTACACTCGAGAAGAAGAAATGTGCTGGACGACACGAAAATGGTGCAGAGCCCATGTGGAGCTGGTATATTATAAAAGGCAAAAACACAGCATACATGCGGTATCCACACCGCGCGGCAATGTGCTGCGCCAATGCTAACAGGACAGAAGCGACCTGAGGGATACTGAGCCGCCAACTGCACTAGCAGCGGGGGCAGCGTAGACTTGTTTACTAAGGGGCCATCAGATTTGCACTGCAGGGGCACGATGTGGGATTGAAGCAGCCGAAATGAAGAGGTTGTTGCCAATGTTCAAACGTTCAAGGGGATGATTTGGGGCCTGGGCCACACCTTTGCATCAAGCAAAGCAATGCCGTATGTCACGTGAGAAGACATAGAACTGACAATTTGCAAATGAGGTTATCACATTGTTTTGAATGTTGATTGTGAGGTGTGTTGCTTTGATGCAACAAAAATGAGGAATAATCTGGCTCTCGGATGATTGCACTTTCACTGCACTCCACAGACGGACAGTCCGGTCAATCGAGCCAGATGCGATGCGAGTACCATCTGGTGAGAACCAGACTAAGAAAACCCTCCAGTCTGTCCTCCAAGGGCTCACCCGTCTTGAAGACAATTCTCGGCATTTGCCGAAACCTTATATCTCTAAACTATACAGCACTAAATGGGCTACTCACGTGCATATAGTGTCGATGTCCGTCATCGTCAAGCACCATGGGTAAAGGTAAGGCTGCTCGCACTCGCAGTATGCGCATGTTGACCGTCGCATAATGAACAGTTCACGGATCTCTCGCGCGTGCCGGTAAGGTCAAGTCGCAAACACCAAAGGTTGACAAGCAGGAAAAGAAGAAAACGCCAAAGGGCCGTGCTAAGAAGCGCATCTTGTACAACCGCAGGTATGCATCATCCCACCCTCTGTAGTTCAAGCTAACAGGCTCGACAGATTCGTGAACGTAACGACAGTCCCTGGAGGCAAGCGGAGAATGTGAGTACTGCGTCTTTGATGATATTGATGAGCCGATCCTTCACACGCGTTGCTCTCCCATATTCTTCATTATTCTCGCAAAGTACTCATGAAACGATCTTATTTCCAGGAACCCCAACCCCGAGAAATAAATGTACTCGAGAGGCATTCTTTCCCCCGGCTAGAGGGCCGGCGGATCACTGTCATGATAGAAGTAGAGGACGGGAAGACCCACCCAATCATCCTTTCACAGTACTCGCATTTTTTTTATATTTCGTCTCCCTGATGTTGCAAGCGCAGCACTTTCCGCATTTCAATCTCCACTAGTCGTTGGATCTTAACTTCGGTTGAGCATTTACTCGGCAAAAATTGTAATTCCTGCATCATTATTATGCTACGATATGCGTTATGCCCAATCCGATCCAACAATTGACAATCAGGCATCGTACGTTCGACATCGAGCGAGGGAACTTAAATGCAGGTGCCCAAGAGACTTGTGGATTCAGGTTAGGTATGGAGCCAGGAGAGAAGGTAGGTTTTGAATTCGAGACGCACGCCTCGCGAATAGATCGTTTACAGTATACTCATAATAAGTTAGTCTTTGAAGACATGAACTGGAGTCAAACTCGAGTTCGATTTGCCATGACCGACTCGGAGAACTTAAGTGATGCTTGCTTCAGAATGGTTGTCGCTCTAAACTCTTACTAGCAGACTTCTTAGTCTGCGTTCTGACGGGACCAGTTGCTCGGAAACATTCTGGTTTCCAATCCTGGTGATATGTACTTACAACATAGCAGTAAAAACAGCAAGATAAAGCCGCGCTGGACAAGTCACAAATAAGTATAGAAATCCTGACTCGCGCTAATAACGAGCGCGTTTCCTCCTGAAAAGGATTTGATTTGTTGGGCTCTCTTCTCGAGGGGCATTATGTCCGGGGGTATCGGTATCGCCGTTAGCTTCAATAGCTTCAACTCCACTCTTCTCACCAGCATCCTCGTCGTCCCCGTCTGTCCTCTGCCGTTTTCGCGTAGATGGGGAGGTGATGCCATTAGGTACAGGAGGGACAGACGGTGTCTTTGTCGGTGACCTCCCGTATGTTGCTTGAGGACGAGGACGGTTCCTCGGTGTGGCTTGATCTTGTTCGTGCTCGGCTTGGACGTCCGGCTCAGCTTCGGGATTTTCCTTGGTTTCTTTGGTTCGTTCCTGGACCCCAGCCTCTAAGTCGCTTGATTCAAGCTCAGACAAAGACGAGGTAGGAGACCGCTGGCGGCGTAGAGGACGCGGTTTCGGGCGTGGTTTCGGGGCAGGAGGTTCTTCCTCAGCTGGTTGATGTTCTGGTTCGCTCTCTGATTCGTCGCTGGTGACCATTGCTGCACTCTTGGCGCCTTTGGCCTTTCTACCCTTTGCACCACCTAGTAGAGAGGTTAAGTTAAAAAGCTTATTTAATTTAAAGTATGTAGTACGTGCCTTTACCCTTTGCCATAATTGAAGACAACTTCTTCTCGTACGCTCGCTGAGGTTCCCAAATTTTGGATGATGGCGGAACCTCGATCTTAGTCTGAGCAAGAACCTGATCCATATGGGCTTTGCTAAACCATTCTGTCAGTTAAACAGCATCCTTTCGAAGCACTTGCAACCTACATCTTTAAGGCGTCTCGGCTGTCGACAGCTGCCAGAAGAGGCTGCAACACCCTGAAGAACAAGATAGCCGTCTTGCGCGCCTTTTTATTCTTGGCAGCCTCATATGTGCCAATACGCTTCACAATCCAAGTGAGGAGGTTCGTATGTGTTTGCACAATATGTTGGCTGTCAAGCTTTTTGACAATCGAGAGCTGTGCACCTCGGATCATGAAGCTCTGTCCGAGCTGCTTGGCGAGAGCAACCACATGATCTTCCCCACGAACAATAGAGTCAAGGACAAGTGTGAATGACTGGGTTGGGTTGGTGAGCGGCCGCCTGCGAACAACACGCGTAAGACGTACCTCCTTCAATGCCTGAGTGACAACATCAACCACAAGATCGCCATTCTCCCGATACATCCCCTCTTCGCGCAGAGCATCGATGATTACCTTTGTGCAAAGATCGAACGCAGGTCCAAGCCGTCCATAATGGGCGAGTAGTACAGCGCTATGTCTCACATGCACAGCGCCTGCGCGAATAGCCCTTAGGAACGTAGAAATTGTTCCCATGAACACGTACTCTTGCTCGAGACGAATGCGCGTAAGTGGCTGCTCTGCATGTCATAACCGAAATAATCAGCAATTGACGGAAGTGCATGGCCTTAAAACTAACCTTTAATAACAGGCGATTTAGCTTTGGTTTTGCCCTTCTTGCCCTTTGCAGGAACATTCTCCTCGCCTGAGCTTTCTCCACTCTCACTTACCTCCTCCTCCCCGGATGGGTGTCCCTCTTCGAGAAGCTCGGCATACTGCTCGATCGCAGCTTGGATAAACCCTGCACAGCGATACTGCACCTCGTCATCAAGCTCAAGGGGCAATGCAGCAGTCGGTAACACACGTCCATCCGGCGTCGTCGTCTGTTCCGCGCAGAAGAGAATGTGTAATGTCATAAGATTCTGGAAAGCCTAGAAGGGTGTCAGTATCTCTCGGATCGGAAAACTTGATGGAAGAGACATACTGCACGTTTGACAGCTTCAGCAGTATTCGACTGCGTACCAACTGCGTATTCTACCAACTTCTCGAGCAGAGAGTCCCGTTGCTCGCGCAAAGTTTCCATATACTTCTCATCTTCGGGTGTTGCCTCCTTAGCGTCGGGCAAGCTTCGTGTCTTCCACATAATGTGTAGCCCGAGGACTTGCAGTCCCTGCTCGATCATCTGCACCATTCCAATCAGCCACACTCCAATAATGCGCACGAAATAACACTCACCCTCTCTTCTTCCCTATACCCTAACCGTCCCCGCTCTACGAGTGCAGCTATGATATCCCACACACAACTCTGCTTCCCGCCTTCACTCTCTTCCATCCACCCACACAAATCTCTGGTCCCTATTAGTGCACACACTCGGGCACACACAGCACCTAGCGCAAGCACCTCGTCCTCGTTAAATCCAGCCACTTCGATCTCCTCGCGCCCACCAACAGCGTCACGGAGCTGCGCTGCAAGCTCGTCCTCGAGTTCCAGAATTTTTGTGCTGTTAGTGTTACTGAGTGATGGACAAGAGAGAAGGTGTGTGATGCAGGAGACAGCGGAGGCAAGCACGGTTTGGGCGGAGTGGGAGAGGAATTGTTTGGTAATGTCGTCCCAGAGATTAGCATAGGCCTGTTGATCACACGTAAGTATCGCCGAACATGTAGAGAAGTAATAAGGGTATCAAAGAACAAGAAGAGGATATGTTTGAGGGACTGGATGATCTCCGAACAGACACAACTCACAGTCATCATCCGCATTTCCAGATACAGTTCTATGTTCATTAAGGGTGGGATCAGCAACACATTCGCAATCCGGTTGGCGTCCGTCTGGTATTTGATGAACAACCTCGGTAGACCCTTAATCAGTGCACGAGTTAGATCTGAGAGCAGCGTCTCGTCCTCGCCCTGCCACCAATGAAATTCAGCCTTCAAATCATACTTGATGACCGGAGGCACTCACCTTTTTAGCAGTGCCAGCGAGAGCTTTTGCTCTTCGGAGTGACGCAATGAGCACCTCAAGCAGTACGCTTTCCTCTGTCTCAGTCAGACGCCATGCCTCGTCTACGGTGTTTTTCGCAGAAGCAGCGATGGAGTCATCCGCGGCATCCAAATCTTCATCGCCTCCTCCGGCAGAGTGGTCGAGCAGTAGCATCTCAAGGAGCCCCTCCCACCCGCTCGCAGAATCTACATCATCCCATAGAGCCTCCACAGCAAGCGCCGTACGCCCCTTGATCTCTGTGCTCATTGTCACTCCTCTCTGCGAACCGTCCTGGCTCCCGTCTTCTTCTTCCACGCGCTCACGATCCCAACGCACAAGTAACATCGCCAACGCCTTGGCACCCGCCCGTTCCTTTCCTTTCTCGCCCACCTTGCGCCCCGCCAGCCGTTCCTCAACAAGTTCATTCCAGAGACCACCAACAAATCCTGCCACCGCCTTCCTCACACGCACTTCGCCATCAAATACGAGCTGGCACATCTGTTCCCGTTCCTCGTCTTCCAGCAAACCGTGCTGGTCGACTGCACCTAGGACGCCAAGTACAGCGGTGCGCACGGCGAGCTCTGTATCACGTGCCGCCATCTCGAGAAGGCGAGGCTTAAAGCGCGCGGTGAAATTCATGAGACCACTGATGTACTCGGCCTGCGCGTAGACTGCTGATAAAGCACGGACGGCTTCGAGGCGGACGGGTGTAGCACTGTCAGAAAGAACCCATCCAACATAACGTAGGTAGGAGGCATCAAGGAAATGGGCAGGGTAGTGTGTAAACCAATGACCCATTGCACGCACGCACTCAGCGCGGATGTGCGGGTCAAGATCGCGGTACCTGTGCACGAAGACACTGGGGAGAAGGTATCAGTTAAGGAATCTGGAGTGAATAAAGTAGATAAGATACTTACCCATCCACGATCTCCTTCAGATACTCTGCGAGGGCAGCACGACGTTTTCTCACCTCTGCCGCCTTGCCGTCCAAGTCTTTCTCCATCACATTTTGGGCTTTATTTGCTGCACGTCTCTTCCGTTCTCCTTCACGCTGTCGCCCCACAATCTCCGCCTCTTTCTCAACTGCTGCTGCTACTTGACACAGCGCGGTCTCCACCTCCAGTGCAACTGCGGTTGCTGTATGCCGGAATGCTCGAATCTGTGAGCTGCTCATCGCAACCACCCATGTCTGCAGTGTCGTTACCATATCACTCGTGTACAGTGCTCCGACGTCGGCCGCACTCAGAACTAGGCGTGAGATCAGCTCACTCAACGACGCTCGGAAACGCTTGAAAATTGGCAATTTGGATGTCAGGGGGTATATTGGTGAATTTTCCTAGGTGATGTGAGCGGTGGCTTATGATTCAAAGTGTCTTGTTCGTACCTGTTTCAGTCCCTCGGTAAAGTTATCAAGTGAATCGACAACACCATCATAGTCCAGAACTTCATCTGCATCCACTGAGTCATTGCACCCGCATGCCCGTAGAATACAGTTGATAAGTTCTGCCTGGGCAACACCAGGACTCTGGGCCAATGAATCCAGAAAGTCCTCTGCAGTGGATTGCAGCGCTGCGGACGGGTTCATGATAGCATCTGCAAAAAAGACATGGATAAGGCAAATACAAGGTGATCAGTTCATACGCACTAAAAAGAGGATTGTCCGCAGAAATCTTGGTCTCAGTTGCCAGCCTGTCTGCATCAAAGTCTCCGTTGGCTCTGGCTTTACGCTTGGTTGGTTTAGGGGTTTTTTGAGGTTTCGATAGGGCATTTTTTGCCATCCGTGGTTTCTTTGGAGGTGGAGGGCCCTTGGATTTCGCCTTTGCTTTACGTGGCTCAGTGGCCTTTCCCTTTCGTTTGGCTGGGCGGGTGTCTGGTTCATCATCGCCGTCGTCGACTCCGTCGGCATCATCCTCATCGTCTGCTTCAACCTCAGCGTCACCCATGTCTTGTGGATCTATCTGATCGTCCTCTTCCGCATTGCGCTTGCGCTTGTTCGGACTTTGGCTCCCTACTCATGTATCTCGAATCAACGGTGCCAAGGTGGAAGATGAAGGGGCACGGACCTGAAGCGTATGGTTTCACTTGTTTTTTATCGCGCTGAGAGCGTCGTGGGGCTGGCGAGCCCTCAACGTCAGTCATTTCTGAGAAAGTTGGATAGTGGAGTAAGTATTGAAGAACAAGAACGCGTCCGAAGTCGCGTGGACGCGTCAATCAACTCTTTTTGCCAGGATCCTCCTAAATTATAACCCTAACCCTAGATTCAATGTGTTTTTTTGTTACGGCTGTTCTTTTGTTCCGTAACCGATGCCAGTTTGAACTCTTGTCTGTATCGCGAATCCAATACGCCAGCAAGGCCGGTTGATCACCATGCCAAAGGACTATTCGGGTGATACTCGCGGTCGAACGCTGGGTGATTTTTTTGATCGTCGATGACCACCCGTGCCTCGGTTGGGCTGATGCAAGCAACACGACTACTAGTGGAGGCCTTTGGGGATTCTAGTGGTTTGCTTTCAACCAAGTCGATTATTTAGTTCTCTCATCAAGTTACTGCCTGTGGTTGATATAAGTTGCAGATCAGTCGTGATCATGGCTCGCCGGTTTGCAGAAGACACAAAGCTCGACTTTCGAAAAAGCTAGCCTGAGCAGTGAGTTCGTGATACTACAGAACTTTGGCGGTTATCAGTAAGTGGTTCCGCCGCGCGCTTTAGATCTCGTGCTGCCATTGATAATTTTTTATCGAATAAGCACAACGCAATCCGGACTCTTGCGCCCATGAGGCCATAATGCAGTGACGATAATCAATGTGTCACTGCATCATGGCCTCAGCATTGCAAATAGATCAATGGGCGCCTTTCCTTCTTTGAGAAAGTCACAGCGGCGATGATGAGGGCCTGGGGTTACATTGTACATGTTCCACCTTCCAGATGGATCCCATCACCAGCGGCCTAACTGTTCTTCAGGTCGTTCAAACGATAGCAACAGCTTCAGCTCTTTTGTTAGGATATGTTGCTTCCGTTCAGGATGCTGACTCGTCTCACCAGAGTCTGCTTGATGAACTTCGTTCAATCGGTGGTGTCCTGACCACATTCATGGGTATCAATGAAAATGCCTCTCTTCCGCCCGCGCTCCACGATGCATTCTCGCGTCTAATGGCCAATAATGGACCTCTCGCAAAATTACAGGCAGAAATGGAGAACCTTCTGCCAACCGATCAGGAGTGCAGGAAAATGGGTATGAGAGACAAATTGAAGTGGCCGTTCAAGGAAAAGAAGGCGGCAGCGATCGTTGATAAATTGAAAGGATATTGTGGGGAAATTACAAACATCCTAGCGATCGACACATGGTGAGCCGCTTTGCTTGTGATGGTCGCTACAATGCTAATCCAGCGTAAGGATGACGCTCAAGGAAGTCAAGGATGGGGTCCAGGAATTAAAAGTGGATTCTGTGGCACAAAAGGTGCTCGAAAAAGGTGAGTTGTTGACTGCCAGTTAATTCCTTATTCTATTCAAACGCGCATAGCCGAGGGACGTCGAAAGTTTCTTCGATGGATGAACCCCGTGTCTTGCGATGATAAACACGCCACCTGCCATGGTCAGCGAAACCCTGGGACCGGTCGTTGGATTTTCCACGCCGATGAGTATAAGACTTGGAACACATCGGATTGTGCATTTCTATGGTTGAATGGCCAGCGTGGGCTCTATCATTCACCATTCATTCCAGGTCGCTGACAATCGCAACAGCTGGACATGGAAAGACAATCCTTGCGTAAGTCCGGACTCGGAGGGTTCTTACAAAGCTCAGATTAACTTCTGAACGTGCAGTTCCTCCGTTATCGACGAAATTCAGGGTAGCGGTAATGCAGAGCCACAGACACTTGCTTTTTTCTACTGCAACTTTCGAGACGACCGGACTACAAGCGCAGCTGCAGTTTTGCGCTCCTTGGCTGTTCAATTTCTCCAACAATCTAAAGTAGACTGGATCACCAAGATACGTGAGCCAGGGCTGCAAGAAGAAGGAGATGTTGTTGCTCTGCGAAACCTCTGGCAGCAACATCGTGATGCAAAGGCGTTTCCCACAGATCTGGAATCTTTGCGAAAGCTTCTGGTTGAAGCGTCTACGCTAGTTCACCGACCAGTCCTCGTGATTGACGCCTTAGACGAATGCAGGGACTACCCCGACCTTGTAGGACATCTGGCGAACCTTGTTCAACATGTTCAACTACGACTTTTTGTCACTGGTAGAAGCGAGCCAGACATTCAAGACGCCTTCAATGATCTCCCCACTATGTCGCTGAAGGACAGCGCAGAACAGATGAAAGAAGATATACTGGTTCACATTACCGAGCAGTTGAAAACTCAGAAGAAATTATCACGCCTGTCAGACGCGCTGAAGAAGACGATTTTGGAGAAATTGTTAGGAAAGGCCGAGGGCATGTAAGTAACAAAGTTTGTGCTCGTTCCTCGGAATTCATTGGCATATTGTCATATACAGGTTTCGCTGGGTGCAGTGTCAACTGGATGCTATCATGATGTGCAAAAGACCTGACAGTATTCGGAAAGCTCTCGACGACCTTCCAGCAGGCCTATACGAAACGTATGACAGGATCATTCACTCTATCGAAGAAAGAGGGCAAGATGATGGCCCGATTGCCCGGCGTTGTTTACTTTTGCTGGCCGGCGCGTTTACCCCTTTGACACTTGACCAGCTCAATGAAGCGATGATGATCGAAGTTGGGCGGCCGAGTCTCAACGAGGACCTTGGCATCACAGACACTATGGATATTGTGGCCGCGTGTGGAAGCCTTGTGACCTATAAGGAGAGAACTGGCATCGTCGCTCTATCTCATTATAGTGTCAAAGTATGATATATTTGACTCCGTCATCCTACTCATCCACTGATGCGCTGTGCAACCAGGAATACTTGATCAGTCGCCCTAATATCATCCTCAAATCGATCTCAGACATGCACGCGCGGATCTGCGAGCTCCTGATTACGTATGTATTATGCGACTTTGTGGATGAGATCTGTGCGAAAAGTATGATACTACATCTTCCACGTATATAATTGAGCTGAAAAACTGATGTTCGGATAGATGAGCATCCAGCTCTACGACACTTTTCACTTTGGCGACATCATATTGATGTCAACATAGACCATCCATTTCTGAGTTATGCAATTCGAGGATGGAAGCACCTTGGACATGTTTCGGACGAGGATCCTTACATTATGGTCGCTCTGTCACGACTGCACTCAGAAATTTGTCGACACACCAAGAAACATCGTGTTCTTGTTGAGGACCAATGGGTGTATAGAACTAGGTGGTTGAGTGCCGGTGTGACATTGCCCTCGCTTCTATTCATCCTGCTTGAACACGGGAAGCCGTGGATGGTCGAATCCGTGATCAAGCAGCACCCCCATCTCCTGGACATGGATATTGCCCCTGGTTGGGGTTCTCCCTTCATTTTCGCTATACCCAGGAGCCCTGACTGTCTCGGTATTCTCCTGAAGCCAGGTATCAATCTTAACGAGCTTTCTTCCTTCAAGCCTGAGTTATATTACTATTACGATGACGGCCCCGCGGCTCCAATTTCGTTGGCAGCTACGACTGGATGTGAAGTCGCTGTGGATTTCTTTTTGTCACAAGCAGAGGTCGACATACCTAATGACATCCTGCACAAGGCTGTTATGGCAACCCCGCCGTCGCATGAATCTATCCGCAAATTTCGTCGACGCGGTGCGGATGCCAATTTCATTGTCAACGGTTCTACCCCTCTCCATTGTTGCCTCTCCTTCTATGAGCTACCCTACGACGAAATTCAATTGCTATCCGTCGTAAAAGCGCTCGTTGAGCCGTCTTGTAATCTTTCCTTGCAGGACAGGACTGCCAGAACAGTATTACACATTGCTCTTGATGAATATCTGGAAGATATTGTTACATATCTTCTCGAGAAAAATGCAGGGCTGTCAGCAACGGCGACTCTGTTTCCAGACATGTGGAGCTGGGCTGCAAACAAGACCTGGTTTCCCAAGGTTCAAGCAGCGGCTCTTGCTGCTGATCAACCGTACACCAGAATTAAGGGAAAGGTCATTCATACTACTGCAGAATCCAAAATCGTCGAGTTTTCAGCTGCAGCCACTGCCGTCCGCGATAACTCTAATTCAATCTGTGCTGTCGTCGTTTCTGCCATACGCAATGGTAAGAAGTTGAGTGAGTTACCGCTTTCGCCCAGCCGTATAGTTTACTGATTTGCGAAGGCTATCATGATGGTCACACCAGGGCCGACCTTTCATATTGTAATCAGTCACTTGAAAAGGACATTCAAGACTCCCCGAAAGATCATTCTCTTGCCAGATTCAAGTGCTCCTTTGATTGGAAATCAGGGCAGCGTATCTCCAGTCGGTTGTTGGACTATCATCAAGATGACAATGTTACCAGGATGCTACAGCGGTTAACCGAAGATCATGACTCAACTGGCGCCTCCCTTTTTCTTCAGGTGTCCAAAAACAAGGTGAACGCTGCCAAAGTATTTGATGATGTCGGATTCATACTCGACGTCTACAAAGGTCCTTTGTCTTAATCTGGAGGTATGTGATAATTCTTCTCAAACATCCGGTGTTCTCATCTTTACGGACAGGATACTATACCAGCAGTCAGCGATCATGCGGTGTTATTAGGAGATGTATAGTCATTCATCTGTCATGTTGGCGCATTCTTTGACCTTCTTTAAGGTGGTACCATAAACATATTGGCACGGTGGCTTTGCAATCGCCGTCTACAATTTGTCTTTTAGTTGTCTGAATTCATGCAACCGTAGGCCCCGCTTCCATTACGATCGTTCCCTTCCGAAGTTGTCATGACACGGAGAGGCTACCGTAGTAGACACTCTGTATCGCGCACAAACTATTTATTAACGCCACCGATGAATGAAAAGGTGAAAACAAGCAGAAGCAAGTCTACATAGATGTCATGGTGCTCGCAGACATGCACATCGCAATAACGAGGACATGACTTTGACAGGGAGCGGCATGAAGGCATGGGGGACATAGTGAACTTTTGCACATAAGCGGCAACTGAAAACAGAGAGTCAAGGTAGGAAAGAAAAGGATCCGAGAGATACCACAACTCAGTTGAGGATACGACCTTCAGTACGTACCATTGCTCCTCCCAATCCCTGTTGTAATGCGAGGTGCTGATGGATTGATTAAACCCGTAAATCCCATGCCACTACCAAGAATTGCTGTCATTGAGTTTCAGGCCCGTTTCTCCTATGTCCTGTGATACCTTCGAATGAACGTGGTACTGCGGCCCGAAGCTGGAACGAGGTGTTGTTGGTATGGAAGAGGGTGTTTGTTGTAGGACACTTGAGAAGAAAGATGTCGAGAAACTTGTACTTGTGCAGAGAAAGGCAGTCGTGTTTACAGAGGGGGAACCGACTTGAGACAATGATGTTGGTAAAGGCGAAAACATGTCAAACTGCAAGTATTTGGGCGTGTCGGGATAACAGGAAAGCGAGGCCGGGAGGAACTAACGTATGTAGGAGGCGGGTAGTGAGTGAGATGACGAGCAAATGGGATCGGGCAAGGCTCGTAAGCAGCCCCCGAGATATTGGCCCGTGATAAGAATCGAAACGAGGTCAACCACTGAACGGAAGATGGAGCGTCACTGACGGCTGTGAGTAGACTCATCAGCTGGTTAGTGGTATGATCGTGCAGATCCCAGTAATGATGCTACCTGTAGTAGGGGCTGGTCAGAGTACAGTGCATCCAATGCGGTATAGTGAGTCCTAAGGCTGTCCCATGATATCTTCGAATAAAGGTGGTCTCGTGATACTGCCCTGAAGCTTATGTCTTTGGTCCCGCTGCTACTGATACGAAAGAGGATGCCCGTTGTGCGACACTTGAGACGAAGATATTGAGTTTACGCAAATGTTTGTGCTCACGAAGCACTTAGCAGGTCCTGAGCATTGAAGTACTTTTGACGGAGTAAATTATGTTATGGGAAAACACCAGCGAACTGCACATATCATGATGGAGGCGAAGTGTTGGGTAGTGAGGCGATGGGCGGAAGGGATGAAAAAGTATGAGCAACTTGAATGCACCCCCGAATGTAATGAGAAATCGACCCCATCTTTCGTCACAGGCGTGGGCATAGAGTGGTTAAAAGTCGATAGCCGTCGAAGCGAGCGACTGAATGTCAACGTTGATGGAGCCCAAAGTCTTGCCAATACGAGGCAACGAAGAACGTTTTCGTTGAATTTGAAATGCATCTCCAAGGGAGAACAGACATTTCCCACA
>JRHT02000207.1:0-66054 GCA_011800875.2 Suillus brevipes Sb2 | reverse complement strand
ACTTCACGTCCATCTCTCTCCATGCAGCCAACTCAATTCGGATGAAGGCAGATGGCTCTGGGCCAGAACACTGCCTGGAGGATCTCTATATCTGCTCTTACACTCCTACACTTTCGGCTCTGATCAGAGCTCAACAGGCGATATAGACACGGTATGGATCCTTCCTTCGTAGCGATTGGACAGGATCAACCAGGTACGGGGCGAGGCAAGGCGCTCTTAGCTGTTAAGGACGAGCTTGAGCTTATCTGTAAGCTTTTCCCCGCAACAGCCAAACCTACCACTCCCTGCGATATGGGAACACAAGCAGGTGCATTAGCAGCTTTGCAACAGAATGCATGGGTGCACCTCGCTTGTCGTGGCAGGACCATGAGAGACAAACCTCTCACGCTGCTCCATATCATGGAGCAAGACATTCCGCACGCCGAGTTCGCTTTCTTGTCAGCGTGTCATACCGCTGTCGGCGATGAGAAGACGCCAGACGAAGTCATCCATCTTGCGGCTGGGCTGCCGTTTTCGGGTTCCAAGAGCGTCATTGGCACGCTGTGGGAGGTCGACGACTCTGTGGCAAAACACGTTGTGAAAGCTTTCTATGAGAATATATTTGTGGATTTGGAGGATGGTGGTGTCATGGATTGCACGAAGGCGGCGCGAGCACTCAACCATGCTATGTCGTGAAGAAGGTGGTGCCGCTCGAGCAGAGGATGGTTTTCATTCATATCGGTGTGTAGTATATGGTGTCGTATTCCTTTCATTTGCTACAAATTCATAAATTGTTGATGTTGGACTACCTCACGGAGAGCTACCTTTCTGCTTGCTCATTAATATTGCAGTGGTCTGTCCGACATGTTTACGGAGCATACGCGGGCCAAAGTTGAAGTGAACGAGCAAGTTGCTTTTGTGGCTGATGGATCAAATTGATCAGGCCTCAGGCCTCCAGGAGGCCGGACCGCACAACGCTGTAGTAACGCGGCGAAGGAAGGCATTCGTCCATGATTTTTATTGGAACGCTAACGGTAGATCGTAGACTAGTACATATAGTTGTGCTGTTGTTGGTCTAATTCGTTCCGTTCTCTGTGAAGCAACACTAGTTTGTGCACACGCAATTCGAACGCCCTAGACCCACATATCGTTATTGTGATTGCGCATATCCTCTAAAATCTTTGAAAAAAGTTGGAGGGACCTTTGCTTGGGATCAAGGAGATAGAGGTCATACACGATTGTCTCACCACCTTTCACTTCAAAGGCAAAAGGCGGGTACTCCAACAGTGGCAATGAAGGATTGTCAACCTTGAAGTCCTCTGGTGTCGCGCTTGAATCCTCGGAGTCTTCTGGTGACTCCCACGTCTCTGACGACCCAAAACTTCGGAAAGTTGGGTCGCGCTTCTCCGACATGGTGCGAGTATGCGGTGGTGGGCGTCGAGTGATACAGTACACCCAACGACGACCATAAGCCATGATGACCCCCAAGTATTGTAAAGTAGGATCAGCATCGAAAGCATGAGCAGCCTGTTCCCCCACTTGATCCTTCCAAAGTCTGGACCAATCAATTGATTTATAGCGATCTTTCGGCTCTGCTTTGATTTCAATTATCATAATAACCCGGTGGACTACGCTATCGGGTGTTGCTGGGTACAACTGCTGCGTGCGCTCGAGCACTTGCACGAAGTCCGGAACTCGGGCAGATTTGCAACTACGTCCGATTGATAAACCAGTGCGTGGCCTGGATGGGGTTGATAGGTGGATGACGTTTGACAAACATTGTGCGGTCAATGATTGCGGCAAGGGATGGGCATCAACACGGGCGTGAATTATATTGGTGGACGCATGCTGAATACGAGCTCTCAAATAATTGACATGTTGAGTAGCAGGGCTTTCGAGGGCTGGCAGAATACGTGGGATTTGGGGACTAGGCTGAGGGCTAGGGGTCAATGTAGGCAGGGGTCCACCGAAGACCTCAAGTGATCTGGGACTGAGATTTGAGGTAAAACTGTTGGGTGTAAAGCGGGGCTTTGGAAGATAAGAAGGGAGACTGCCTGCGGATATATCCGATGGAGGACTGTCCACTTCGATGTCCGGGAGAGATCTCGGTGATTCCAATGGTAAGTCAGAAGTATTGGTCTCGGGTGAGCTGCCACTATCATAAGGTGCAACCAGTGAATACTGGGGAATGCACGTGCATGCCGTTTGGAACCCATCCGCATCATGAAATATATAATTCTGCAGGACTTTAGCCCACACCCCATACCAGGGGCACTCTCTTCCATCGGCTTGAGCAGCCCGAATGGATAGCGCAAGAGAGAAGTCACGCTTATTCAAGACAACCATCGGAGGAGTCTCCTGTGTAGACAGATGGTTTTGTCCAGATTCCTAATATTATGAAATGAGTATTGAATAATTCTAATATTTGTGACGCTTGACTTACACATGATGCGTCTGAAGTGAACAGGCCTTCACCAGCAAAAAGCCTCCTACCACCGCTGCGAGATGCGGAGAAAATCTGACTCCCCACTGGCGCTGAGGGTGGTTGGCGGAGTGCAATGGGAGAATCCAATACCGTAAGTCCCTGGGGGTACGTAGATGAGGGTGCTGGGCTTTGATTGGCTTGAAATGCTCTGCTGGAGGACATAGCTATGGATTGATTGGACACTGGTGGTTAAATTTGACGGTAATGATCATAGCGCGGCTATAAAGTGATCAATAGGACATCCACATCCGCAGTACCGTGACCATCTTGCGAGAAGTGTCATCATTTATACAATGCAGCAATCCAAAGATCAAGATCGCATGATAAAAGTAGAAGTACTCCGAGTCACAATCATAGGACACATTCCCGCCGAAGTCTGATTGGTCACTATCATAGGTCGAGTCACGGTGTGGTTCGGACCATGCATGATATTTCCGCCCACAGAAGCCTATTGTTTAGTTCCATCAGCTGGTAGTGTCACATAAAGACTCAAGATCAAGAGTAGAATATTTAGAATAGTTGAAAGGGTCCGAAATCATAGTGGATGGGTATGATACATCGATAGTGACGTGGTAGAGTCACACAGGGCGGTATAAATAAATGCATCGAGGTTCAAACGTTCACTACTATACTAGGCTCTAGCACTGTTCATCACATAATTACATAACTCAACCTCATTACCACCTCGAAAATGCCCTTTGCAAGCGTTCATAATTTGGAACAAGATTTAAAAGCACTTCGAGTGAGATCTCGCGTGAATATCATCTACTCCGTTTTGACCGCCTCCCATTCAGATCTCCCACTCAAAAGAAGAGTCCAATTCGGAGCAGTGGGTGCCTGCTAAGCGCAAAAAAGGCATACCTCAGCTCGCACTTGTGAGACCTCTCCCAGCTGCGAATGGGCATCGTCAGTTGTTCGGCTTTCCAATCACCCTCGACGACCTTAAACATCTGGCCACCATCGCTTTCAACCATCTTCGTCCAGGCGAAGCACTTGATACCCCGACGTTCATGTTCTTTAACTTCCCTACATTCATCCAGCAATCTCTCCATCTCCCCATTTGCACGGTGGCGCGTGGCCAGGTGGATGGACCATCTGAAAATATTCCATCTGAGTGTATGGCGACACCCACAACCGTGCAGTTGCTTGTAGTGTGGAAGGATACTGATAGCGATGATTACTGTCCCACACAACGTCAAGTGCGTATCCTGGAGAGGAAGATTCGGCGTCCACCGGGATGGTGGGTGGATTATCATCACCCTCACTTTTGGGAGTGCGTACCCTTATCTCTTTCGAGCATTATTCAACTGACTTTGATTTCCAATACTTATGTTAGTTGAGTGCTTCGCCTCCATATTTCCTTTTCCTATCTTACTTCAACCTGTTCTGATCAAATGTATAACCATCAAACCCATAGCTCGTGTGCTCTGCGTATCATGCAAACGAATTTTGCATGCAATGTAATAGAATAAGGGAATAAGAATATACTGACGCAATACCAGACAAGACATATAAATCATACTCATAAGCCTTCAACATTCCTATGCTTGCGCTGCCTATGGATTGAATTCAAAACATGTTCGTCCTTCGACAAAAACGAAGGGTCACGTACATGATGCCACCAATGCGCGTGAATTTCCACCACTTGGAGTCTACAGACGCTGCAGACCTATTGAACGTGGAAAAGCGCTTCAAAAACGGAGTGCCAAAGGGAATGAATTAAGAGAGAGAGAGCAACCCGGAGTGGTTGGCTATGCAACTGCCCTCACGACGTTAGAAAATGACTGCAGAGTACTAGGAGGTTGCTGCGAAGTCCATTTTGATAGTACGGGCGCGAGGGTTGGCACAATAAAACCGTAGTTGAAGGGTGCAAATGCATAGCACATTTCAGTCCTTCGGTCTTTGACGTTCCCCAAATAAGGCAGGGCTTTCAGACCAGGCACAAAATGAGTAATCTCCTGTTGCCAGTTGTGCAACGTGGAGGCTGGTGCAGCAACTAAAAATGCCCCCCATAAGTCATGTACCTCAGCAAGGTATGCAAGAAGAGATATTGATTGCACGGTCTAAAGTGAAAGGAGCGTAAGGCGAGTTGTGCGGTACTCAAATCAATCTCACCTTTCCGAGACCCATCTCGTCAGCGAGAATGCCGTTGATGCCCTGTTCGTACAATGTAGCAAGCCAATTCAGACCCTTGAGTTGGAACTCCTTTAGCTGCGCCATGGGCATTTTCGATTGCTCGATCTTGAGTTCCCCAATGAGTGGCGTCGGTTTCTGGAAGTTGAGCTCATCAGAGTCCACTGCGTGCACACCACCGTTAATCACTTCAGCCTGAGCATCCAGGAAGAACTTACGATCAGCCAAGGGCGTATTTGAAGCGCCTGATGGCCCCGATTCGTCATCGTCCCCGATGTGAGCCTGAGCCTTGGCAAGTTTCAAAGCCTCATGCATTTTGCTGTCGAACGCAGCTTGCGCGTCAAATTGCAGAGCCCTTTGTCTAGCAAGAGTGATAGCTTCCTGAGCGTTATGCCTCGCATGTCGGTGAAGGTTGGTTTGGTCCATTACCCTGCTTCCCACCTGTCTTCGGCGGTCGCTGCTCGTCTGGCAAATCTCGCGCTTGATACTACAGATTTATCAGCACTTTCAACAGTGCATACGTATGTTCATGGGTGCTCACCAGCGTTGGCAGGGTCTGCCTTCATCGCAAGTTATATGCCTGCGTCAACAGTAGAGGCACGCGTGGTTAACCTTTCTCCGTTTTGTCATCTTTCTCTTCTTTCCCGGATCGTCAGCCTCTGGTGTATGGGAAGCCGATTCTAGCTCATGATGACCAGCAGGATCCATTGTTGTCAATCGGCTGGCGTATGGATGGGCAGCAACGGCATAGTATGTCATGGTGCGTGGGGAAACTTAAAGCTACCGTGCGTTTGTTGTCGCTCCTTTGTGGTCCCGCTCCAGCAACCTCGTATAGGTATTTTAACCATCAGTATGGTAGCTTACTCCTGCTGCGAGAAGTTAATCAACTCACGGACAAAAGCAATCGTGTTTGTGACTCCAAAAAACCCTGTTCGTTCCTTTCCAGTTGATGTGCACTCACTCATAACTACCCCTTAGACTGGTGCAATTTACTCTTCAGATTTGATTTCAAAGTTCGCCGAGCTCGCACAAAAAAACAAGATTGCTCTCGTTCTCGATGAGACTTATCAAGATTTTGTGGGCACCATGCCCCTGCATACCCATTTCGCTCCATCTCAAACTGGGGTGTCAAAGTCCTCTTCGTCATGGAGGTCAAACGTCATTCACCTCTTCTCTTTTTCCAAGTCTTACTGCTTCCCTGGGCATCGGCTGGGTTTGATTGCAGCGTCGCCGACCTCTTGAAACGCGTCACCACCGCACTCGATTGTCTACAAATATTGTGCTTTCTAATCGCACAGCTTCTTCATCATGGCTTTCCGGATCTTGCCTACTTGCGACCCTTTCGCTGCTTGCAGCTATATCAAGGACTTCTGGTGAGCTTATCTTCTTCCGCTTCAATGAACTCCTTCTAATCCTGCGGGTCTCACCCTTGCAGGTAGGTATGAAAGTTACCTCTCGCATAGCGATATGGTCATGCTAGCTCTCAACCCGTTTTTTGTCCTTGACCGCGTTTCATGTGATTTTCATTCACCATCAACACCTGGAATGATCCCACCCTGGATCGTGGCTCTCAGCTACCCCGCCCACAGCTCTTATCATATCATCCCTGGGCTTTATTCATGATCTCCGCCAAGGTCTACTTGACCCCGATGCTGTACGTGGTCGCTCACTAGATATGGATCAGTGCAGTAGATTGTTTGGGACTACCCGTATACCAACGGAGGTATGACTCACAAAATCACACCTAAACTCAATTGAATCCGTTCGATTAGCGTGCCTGCTAAATGCTTGTGAATGACGTGGCACGTCACACATAGTCGTTTTGCGGAGAGTACATTCTGTAAGCTGGACTACTAGCTTGCTTTTGCATTCGGCTACTCATATATCTTACTAGATTGGTTTGATGCCCTTGACGAGGATCACCGACCACTATTAACCGAGCGTGAGGTTCTTTGCAACCTCCAAGCCATCTGCATGGACGCTAATAAGATTCCAATCACTGAGGTCAGGACTTATCGACCAACGCTTATCTACTTCCTCTAACTATGGTTCATACAGGTTGCTCGTCATACAGGTTACCGTACGGCTATTGGTGTTCTCACCACTGAGAATCGGAAGACTTGGTTTTCGCTTCGACATGAACTCGCCGGGGACAAGACCAATGCAGCTTGCCTGCGCCTGGTCGATGACGCGTTGTTCGTGGTCTGCTTAGATGATGCAGCCCAGGTCGCGATGGCGTCAATGCGCTCGCTCGAAACGGCGAAAAAGAGAAGACCTTGCTGCTCTATGCAGTAATTTCTCTGCGGGACTTCTGACCTGCAGGAAGGTGTTGGCATCAATTTCGAACGTACAGGCATTGACGGTCACACAGTTTCGAGGTACATCCTAGCCGCCTTCAGCGTGTTTTCTTATATGCTCATATTACCATCATGTTTGCCGCTGATTTCTTCACCGAAGGTCTTATGCTGCTGGCCCGTTCAATCAATCCCTCCGCACCAACGTTATTCCAAGCATCCCTTTCTCTACGTACCAAATCTTACAAACGTCCCAAGTTGACAACAAACGGCAATTCGCCCATATCCTGTCAAAGTTTCTCACACACACACGATACTAAACTCATGTGGACCTTGACTCCTTCAATTACAGGCGGCATTCGGTATGCTGAGACGCGACTGAGCGATCTTATATGTCAGAATGATTGCCAGGTGCTTGAGTTCAAAGGTTATGGAAAAGTTTTCATCGCGAGTCATGGGTTCAGCCCCGATAATGCGTCCGTGCAGATGGCTTTCTAGGCGGCATACTTCGGACTCTATGGTGAGGATGCGTCCTTCAGAGATTCTGACACCTTAATGCTGACTTTTTAATGGGGAATGCGGAGAGTACTTATGAACCAGCAATGACGAAGGCCTTCCTTCACGGGAGGACTGAAGCGATTCGGGCAGTGCAACCAGAGAGGGTCGACTTTGCCAAGGTAAGCGCCCACCTGACCACCTTGTACTTCCTCACTGATTTCCATTTGTCTATCCAGACATTTTTCTCAGAGTGTTTACCTCATGATAAGATCCGTAAATTGCACAAGGCCTGCGAGCAACACGAAGGAGTGCAGCCAGGGCTTGGGGCCAAGACCGGTCAGTTTTCCTGTTGGCTGTACCCACATTTCAGTATTGATGGCGTCTGGCAGACACCGGTGTGCATTATACTTCTTGCATCAACGCCAGGTGACAGGAAACATTGATACGTCTCCTGATGACCCAGTCCCGAACGGAAGCATTCAAAAGAACGTTTTGCCATCAATCTTTGCTGACCCAGGCTGGAATCTTCTAAGTACCTCTATCTTGTCCACTTCAAACTGCAGAAATCCTGTGTTGCGTCTGTTCGGATTTGGGCCTGTTGCAGCTGATGGGTATGGCATTGGGTATATCATCAAAGGGAATTGGATTAGCATGCACGTCTCAGTTTTTATTTGACTTGTCATTGACACTGACGAATGTGCCAACAGTGTTGATTCGTCGAAGCATCTACTAACGCGCCGATAACTGGATATCCTTCAGGGATATCTGTTAGAAGTACAGAGGATCCTAATTCAGCTACACCGCTCCGCAAACGCGCCCTACACCATTTGTTGATCACGCTGATATCCTCCGTGACTTGGCCGATTAACGGCCACGGTTACAGGTCAGACGAATCAGGGAGCGACTACGAGGACGCCGTGGGTGAGTCAATCATTTATGTGCAGCTCTTCGTAAGCTTACTGATACCCTTATTTTTAGCGGGGTATTCGTTCTTTGACAGTGGTGATATCGATTTGCTTGGACGCCGGAAGAGAAGTCCATTTGCGAATATTGGTTTGTCTGAATGTCCTCATTCTACCTTTTGTCAGCGCTGATTGACCCTGACCTTCCGTCAGCTTGAAGTTATGTCCCAGTTGTACATTGAATCTCGGACCTTAGGCTTCGCGGCTGTGGACTTGGAGAGACTTGGAGAGCAGATCTCGAGCGCGACCATAGCAAGAATGGTTGATGCTGTGAGGTTGTATGCGTTGGTGGGTGTTGGACTTGGATTGCCTCAACTTGTCTAGTGCACAATGTAGATAACAATTGTTCATGTCTCCACTGGCAAAATAGAAAACCGACGAGCGACGAAAAAAGGTGAAGGTTAAAGGCTGAATGTACATGATTCTGGACCATCTACGCGGGTAGGAAACAGAAACGAGATAAACCGACTTCATGTCAACCTCAGGCCTACAGCGCCCAAGGAGAGCTCGCACAGGTGCTGCAAACGCATTGACATACCAAGAATACCCTGCCCGGACTTGGCTACTTCACTGTGGCGAGGCATAGCTATGGCTTCTACATCGAAAGCAACGACCACGGAATCAATTTTGACACCATCAATGACTTTGAAGGGTCAGGGAGGTTGGTATGAATCCATATCCTATTTCCCGAAGGCCAGCAAGTGATCAGCACGTTTGATGACAAGACCACTCGTCAATGGGATCCGAAGGCAGGCAAGAAAGTTGAGGGAGCGAGAGGTTACTGGTGGTGGATATTGAAATAGTGCGGAGCTGAAACTCTTGTGAAGTTGAGACGGGGGTTGTGACAAAATTTCAAGGCCACTCACAGAGGATCATGGATATCTCTGAGGACAACGCGATGCTGGCGAGCGAATCATGGGATTGATCAGTACGGATATGAAACATGGAAGCGGGCAAACTATGAGTTTTGACACGGTCGTGACGAGGCATTGACGCGGCAACATGTGTTATACTTGATGTGGACGCATCATATGTCAATAAAAAGGTTGAAATTAGTATTGAAGCTGCAAAGATAATGCTGAGAGAACTTACCGAGCATTGGGAGTCTGAATGAGGTTTGCACTTTTCCCCGATAGCCGACGAAAGGTTACAGGCTTGGATGACAAGGCAAATCGTCTTTGGGACCTGGAGACAGGTGTGATGTTGAAGAAGATGGAGGGGCATGGCGGTGAGGTGTGGGCATTGGCAGTATCACGAAATAGGCAGATGATAGCTGATAGAGGCGGAAAAATCATTGTCTGGCACGGTGAATCCAGAGAATCACTCACCTAACCAATCAAAGCTGACTCTAGACTAGCGAGCTGGGGAAATGCAAAGTTAGCTACCAGGCTGTCAACATGGGACTTCAGGAGTATCCATGTCGACTTCGGCTCGATGCTGTGAAGAAACATATTAGTACAATCCGAGGGATCGTAAGCAGAGGCGAATCATTCAGTGAAAAACTGAAGATCTGGTATTGACATTTCTTGCCCAGTCATGCCCGCCTTGAAGCATATAGCTCGACTTGGTGGAGGTACACTTGAAGGTTTCGGGAGCGAAGGTAGTCACAAAGTCCTCTGCAAATATGGCATACTCTTGAGAAGGACTTCCAAAAGTAGAACGTGAAGAAGATACACACCGATGGAACAGTCGACCGAGGATTCCATACACCCACTTCTTGGCCTTCTAGCTAACGCGTCTCCCCGATCTTCCTCGTCAGTTGGAACGCCTTCGGCGGAGGAAGTCGTGGTATCAATATCTTGAAGATGCTTTTGAAAGTAGCCTTCAAGGCGGGCAAACGCAATGTTGGTGAGAACTGCTGGATGATCAGGAAAGGCGACCGGACGCAGGTCTCCAGGAGACGATTCCATTCACCCTAGTAAACTAGTGAGTGCAAGCCCACTACATTTGATTACAACGTACTCTTCATTAGCATCGCCAGCCTGTGCCAATTGTCCACGAACTTCAAATAGAGTGACTCAACAGACTCAGTGGGGGGGTCACATGATAGACATTCGCGTATGAGAGCTGCAGCGAAGTTTTGCAAACTGGGGCGAGGACCGGTAGACCAAAATTTCGCTAGCTGTTGATCCTGAAGCGAAGTGCTGACAAGACCGCTTTGTAGCAGAGTCGCAGTGACAGACAGCGGCGTTGAGGTCCGCTGAAGCAGTGTGAGCGGTGTGTATGAATAAAGGTAATTCAGAACTAACCCTCTAGCAGCATGAGCACCTATCCACTGTTTCCCCCATATCACATGCTGCTCACGCATCTATTTCTGCATTCGCGACAGCCTCTCCCTCACTCGACTGGCGCGAGCAACATGTCTAATTGATAAAGCTCAAGGAAGACATAGCAGCTATTCTCAGCGACAGGGAAATTCAGTTTGTCCCATCTCTTTCATGCGCTGCCCATCATCGAGACGTGTCAGCGAGAGACGAGGATGAGTACGGGGAGAGGCCTGCTGTCGTAACAAACTCCTACTTCACATGTACTAATGGCGCTCACAGAGCGTGGACCATCCATGAGTTTCTTCAGCTCTCTAAACGGTTTCCTCGAGACCTCACTCAAGGACCAAGCACGCGCGAAATTGAGTGACGCTACAGAATCACCGCACGCGAGTGGAAAGGGAAGAAAGGCTGGTCTACATGAGCAGATGCAAAAATGAAGGCTACCAGATCTCGAGACAGTTCAGAGTCTGAGCATGATAAAATCTTTGTTACGAGTGCGACCTATCGTCCACTCGAGGGCTGACAGGTATCGTGGAGCTAGAGTTCTTTGGTGTCCTTGACAACGGCAAGGATAGATTGTCGGGGTGCCCGTGAATCCGTACGCTGTGTAGCAAGACTTGGATACATGTTCACCACGTCGGTTGTGTTGCAGGTCTGCTGGACAAGTTTACTATGTGGGAAGACAGGACTCGCAGCTTCAACATCAACGACATTTACGGGCTGCGAGTCAACCAAAACGCCAGAGCCCACGGCTCAACAGTTCCCATAAGAGAACGATAGCGAAGTGTGAATGAGGGAATGAGAAGGTGAACACGCAACAATTTAAACATTTTTTTGATTACGTGTGGTTCACACGCCACGGGCGGGGCTTCAAAATACGACTTACCACTTACCACTAGTGTAGAGGGCAGAAGTATTTTGGGGCGAGTTCTGCCAAAAAAACGGCAGAACAGCAAATGGCAGAACAGCAAAAGTCGGCATAATTGTTTTGAGCGTTTTATCGTGTTCTAAGGTCACGGCAAAAAATTAGCTAAGCTATTGCGCTACACCCTCTGACGTCAACAGCGCATTGATGTTCCAGCCTGGCTCCATGCCTTGTGACCCACGGGCAACCACGTCAATCTCTTCGACAAACCCTGTAGGTGTGATTCCTTTATGAACCTTCTCCAACTCATTCCAATCAGTCGAGTCCGTGCTCTGGCTGAGTGTGCATATGGGCGTGTTTTCGACGTGCGGGCTTGCCGGCTTCGTGATCCACCTTGTGTAAGAAATTTGCGTAGCTTGCCCGGAGTTTGCTAAGAGACTCGAAAGTCTGAACTGATAGATTGCAGCACTTCACAGATTGAACCCCACCCAGACCCGAGAAATAACGCTCGACGTCGGCAGCATGAGGTACGATCGAGTGGATTATGACTGCGAATGCCTTCAACGGACAGCGCTCGGCACTGACAGGGAGGGTTTCCCACCAATCGAGTGCATTGGCCTGCCCTCCAGAAAATACACCTGAGGATTTGTGATAATCTTTTAAGTCAGCAATGAGCATTTTTGTGAGCTGTTCACTCCATCGCCACTGTTTAGCAATGTCGAGAGCTACCTCCACCATAAACTTGAATGAACGTCCATTTACGGCTTGCGAAATTGCGAGTTTTCGGCACATCGGGTGTAGGAATAGTGTGAGACTGTGAGTTTTTGTGTTCATCGTGAAAAAATGTCGGTTGAAGACAGCCTTTGTGTGTCGCCAGAAGTCAACATTATCTCCATCTTCGATTGGCAACTGAGAGATTGTCTTTGCGAGCCGAATTAGCCCAAGCATGCATGAAGTGAGTGATGAATCATGGGACTCCTCATCTCCAATAAGGTCCACAATTGGCTTCATGACCTTGATCCCTTGTTCAATGGCGGGCCAAAACTCTGCGTCACGGAGGACAATGGTGACAATATCTGGGGCAACAGGTGAGAGGCCATGGGGGTACACCTCACACCAGGGCATCTGCGCACCTAGAGATGCAACGGGGACACTGGGGGTCCCCTAGTATAGACTGAACTGTCCTCCATAGAGTATTACTCTCCATAGGACATAAAAATTGAATTAAAAAAAAAAAAAAAAGGCGAGAGGCCTCCGATCTTCTTCTGTGCATCTTCCCGCAGACATAAATGGGATAGTGATTGTCTAGAGTTCATTTAATTCTTTGCTCGAACTGACAGTAGTCAAATTTTGTCATACCTATGATCACGGACACTCATTGACTGGAGAACAAGTGCATACCAATGAGACTCGCAGTTTTTCTTCAATCCACGGTTGATGCCATCCTTTTTCGCCTGTTCTTTCAGCTGACCACCCCAGTAGTGGGACCCATTGAAGAATGTCACTACCCGAGCAGCTTTTGTCACATGCCGCTTCATAAACGGGTGTGCACACATTTCTCCGATGATTGTATTGAGGCCATGGAGAAAGCATGGGAAGGTCTAGACTCGTTATTTCATTGGAATACTTTGACTAAAGGGGGGAAAGATCTTACGAGAACCCAGTAAAATTTCTCTTGGAACTTCCGTCGGAATGCTTTCATCACAGTGGGATTGTCAGTCGTTGCCGCGATTATGTTACGTCCATCTCCAATCTCCATTCTTTCCAAAGCTTTCACCGAGACTTCAAGGAGTTTGTATGCAGAACCTCGGTGCCCCGTCATGTCCTCAATCAAGGTTCAACACAATTGGAGGCTGGTTAACTTCAGCAGCCAAAGACCCATATAAGCTTCGTCTAATTTCATCCTCCCACCCGTCAAGCAAGTATGTAAGCTTTTTGCGTTCCTTGAGACGTGCAATGTCCTCAATTTGGACGCGCGACTTCGCTATCCATAATTGAATGTGATAGCACATAACGTGATGGTGCTTGATACGAGGGCCGAATTTCATCAAGAAAGTTATGGAAAAACCAGTTCTCCGCAACCAAGAAAGGTATATTAGCGTGAACGATGAATCTGTGGGTTTAATATTCACGCAGTCAGAACACCTGAGTTAATGATTTGTGACACTTGAACTCACCGAAACAATTTGAAATTTGCACGTATTGCTTGCTCTGGAGTGACTGGAAGATCCACGAATCTAAAGAGGTTCTTCCGTTTCTGTGGAGCTTTAGCCGTGTCTCCTGATGGGGATGAGGAAGAATCTGCATCCACAATAGGTGGGAGTAGTAGTGCTTGATTTCCGTTCTTTATGGCGAGATAGTTACGGACTTCTGTGCGAGCATGATCCAGAGCCGTAGGGCAAGTATTTTGGTCAAGAATATGCTTGAGAGGCTTGTCATCACGACCTTCTACAGACATTGAACAGTAGTTGCATTTGTAAAAATAACGATTGGATGAATTTTGGACTTTTTGATCTTGGATAAAGTGGTTGGTGATGATTTTTCGAGTAGGGCGACCTGTAGACTTTTTTGAGGACATTTCGGCATGCACGGAGGCTCAGATACACTAATTCGAATATCAAACATATGCTATTTGATGATAGTACAAATAAGATTCACATTGACTTCTGCCGACTTCTGCCCAATGCCCTCGACCCACTGCCGGCAATTACCGCTTGGCAATTACCATTGGCAGAATGGCAGACTTCTGCCAACAACACTACTTACAACTTACAACTTACCACTGTTACCAGTGTTAACCGTGGATAACTATTGAGTCATCCACGCGAAATAATTAGATGGATAACTCGAGGGTTGAATGAGCGCAAATTCCTGTACCCTAGGAGAAGGTACAGGTCTCCCACAAAATTTCTCCGTCCGCTCGATCATGCCGTTCTGAGTGAAAGGATGCGCAACAGAAGTGGTCGGACGGATTGGCAAGGCAAACGGGTTCGTACTTCCCCCAGCAACAATCATTGATACTCGGCGCTGCATCTATTTTACAGGTGGAGGTGGTATGCAAATTCTCTCCGTATACTAATTGCTTACATCTACTTTCAACTTCTTCACACCCCACGCACCTGCAGCGCCTCCCGCACTTTGTTTTGTAGGTTCCTGATCCATGGTATGAATTGCATATTTCTGTGTATTTATGTATCTATCTGTAATAACTCATCAAAGTACTAATGATGTTGAGACAGTATTCGTGCAATGCAGGTTTACTCGTTGTTCGTCGTGCTGCACTGGGTGGTCCCTTTGGTGAACCAGATGATATGAACATGCCCAGCGACTTGGATTTCATGGATCTCGCAGGCGTCGTCGTCGAAATCTCAGTGGAGGTCTCACTTGTCGACAGATACACTGAAGTACTTGCTCGAACTCTTGGCCAAGCATTGGAGAAAATGCACGATGTGATCTCAGCATGTGGCACTCACTCATGCATCGGAAAACGAATATGTTATGTGTATTCTTTGATAGTAAGTTCCCATGCTTTCGGAGGCCTAACGCATTATCTCACAGGCGCGCAATATCTTAACAGGATTTATATCAATTGATGTGCTGAGCTGTGAATGCTCCAGCCTTCTACTGGTCCTTCTACATCATGGGTTGTTCCTTACTGCGCCTTCGACACTTCGTATAACAGTTTCGGTCGATCGCCTGCCGTTTTATCGGATATTTTTGCGCACTCTTACGATGCAATCAACTCTGTTGACCCCGCACTCACAACCCACTATTCACGCCAAGGGGTTCTAGTGACCGACTCACAGGTAAGACACATTTATATGATAATTCATCCTACTACCAAACTAGATTCGAGGGTGACATCGTGGCCCATGATTTTGAAACGCAGTAAACCAGGACAACACCATGCATGCAGACCCCATCCGGTCACACCGTCCTCCATCTCTGAAGCCTGTCCTCACGCCAACTTTGGCAGGTAATCATGGGCGCAGTGAACCTACCATGGAAGTCCCGCATGATCCAGAGGTCAGACCAATTTATGACCCACGTCCAAGAGGTGCATTACTGCCGCACTATGGTCTAGGCTTCACTCGGTACCCCCAGTCCGACTATTACCATAATCCTCGTGCTATGCACCGAGCTCCACAACTTCCTCATGGCTCTCAGCCTCGTCCTCATCAACATCAGCCCACTTCCCATCAACAACACACCAGTCAAAAGGTAAAGTCTATATAATTGTGTGCCGAGCAGCTTCTCACCAAGTTACTACCAGGACCAAAAAACCATTGACACGTAGGATTGCAATGCCGGAATTTGGCATTTTTGCGACCCCTGTGACAGAAATACCTCAAACTCCCGTCCCACCCTACCATCAGACTCCCGCGCCCGTAACGGTCTCACAAAATTATATGTATAGACTTGTTTTGGATCGTTAGGATGCTGAAATCAAACGGTGCGAGGAGGCCCATCTATCTGAAGTCCAACTGGCTGCTTTGTGTTGAAAAAAATGTCTCATATTGGCTGAACTTTCTTGTCGAGTTTGCAAATTGACTAGCATTGTCGAAGATTTTATCTTGTATTCGCACATTTGAGAAAACATCAACTGGTTTGCGTTGCTTGACCAAATGTTGTCATGTTCTCTCCGATATTAAAAGGAGAATTTTCCTGATGTGACCCACCTCGTCAACGCTCTCATGGCCCTCAACCTCAGTATCACAACAGCGGGTATCATGATGCTCCATACCACGACCAACAAGATAGATAGAATGGATATATCGAGAGATATTGGCACCCTCCAAGCAGTGCATATTTAGGGAGGGAGATATCAGCATGGATCTGGGCGAGATCTTCCTCGCTGCTGATTAGCCACTTCCTCCTATGCTGGAAAGAAAATGGGCCTTTGTGAGGCTACTCAGGATCTTCGACTGAGCTGAGGGTGCAGCGGATATATTGAAGGGAAGAAACAGATGCGAAAGTTGCGCCTTGCTAAGGGGAAGTGGGTGAAAGCAGAAAGCGAGTGATAGCAAGACTAAAATTGGCAGCTGACCTGCAATTGGTGGCACGACATTGGAATGGCAGCACCAAATGTCACATTGGCTGCATTCAGGACTACTGTGAGTCGCTGTGGGCGCCCAACTGCACACCACAACCTGTATGGGAGCACCAAAAGTCACACTGGTCACATTATGGAGGTCATAATATTCATCAAACTTACTGCAGGGGTGCTGACCAAATTTAAAGCAATTTGACGTGAGGGGGAGAATCTCCACTGGCAGACCGCAATACCTGGGCATGAAAACCTCCGTCAAAGTGGATGGGCATGATGCCTGTGAAGGATGGGAGTGCAACCCATGGAGGACATTTGGAAAAAAACATGGGTATGCCAATGATAAAAGTAAGGAATGATGTGACATACCTCAGAACTGAGTCCGGGGGCTTGCTGCTGCTGCCGAGGCGTTCAGTTTGCTTGTCAGCTGATAGCACGTGTGAACGGCGATGTCGCCCTCTGAAATGGTGTGACATGACCAATTTGAAATGCCTTTCATCCTGTAAGACCCTGTCCCGCAGGACATGATGGATGACTGAGTGAGGCGAGAATGGGGACAGCAATGGAGGGCAGGGATAAAGCCAAGGTCGAAGTGGAATAATGAGTATTCTACGTCGTCTGATGACAGCCGTATGAGTATTCTTTGTCATCTGACAGAACAACGCCTAGTAGAGTGCTTGAGGACAGTGTGCGGACGGGGATGATTGTGGGACGAGATCTAGGAGGAATGGTGAGGGGCGAGGGAGGATAACGAGTGTTCTTCGTCGTCTGATGATTGTGGGATGAGATCTTTGGCAGTTACTAGCAGGTGCTACATCATGAGACTGAGTGAATTCTCTGCGTCGGTATATGCCACTACTCTAGTAGTGTTTTTTTGGTTTCCGAGGTTATCTGAACCACAAGAAAATCACAGATAGATAGGGCCCACAGTGAAAAGTGCGAAAATGCAAAGGGAATATTCATGATTTCTTGGCATGTTGTGATTGACCATGTTTTCTCATTGACGAAAAATGTACCAATGAGACATTTGTACACCAGCTGGACTTCAGGGACCCCCCGAGCTTGCGAGGGAGGGCAGAAGTACAGCTGCGTGTACAAAAGTCTCATTGGTAGCACTAGCATTGGTGACTAGTGCTGCCGTGGTCCGGTTCGGTCCGGTTCAGAGGTCCCTGGACGAGAACCGAGAACTGGACCATGGTCCGGTTCTACAAAATTGTCGAACCCAGAACCGGACCATCAAGAACGGTTCTTAACGGTCCGGTTCGGTTTTTTTGCGGTCCAAACGTGAACCGAACCGCAAATTTTTCAAGCAGCAAGAAAAAACATTCACAATACATCTACATGACATTGGGTAGCTAGGCTAATGACACACCAGCTGCGTACTCTTCTGCCTCTACTGCCGCTGACACATGACCATTCTTATAGGCTGCCTTCATCAGTTGTAGCGCGGAGAATGTGGATGGTGCGAGGGCGTTGCGGCGCAGAGTCGATGTGATCCCCGCACTGGAGAAAGCGCGTTCCGATGGGACTGGGCTGCCTTGAATGGGCAGGTAATCACGCGCAACACGAGCTAGTGTTGGATATTGCATTGAATGTAACTGATCAAGGATGTAAGCGGGGAACAATGAATTTGAGGGCTGACTTACACCCCACCACGCGACAACGTCATCAGTCTCCTCCAATGGTGAAGTAAGGTATGCGGAAAGCTCTTGATGAGGATCACGCGTGCGATGGTCTGTAGCTTGACGTTCCATGATAGCGTCGCGCATCCAGGAAGCACCATAACGAATCGAAGCTTTCGTTGTTGACATGGCCAATGGCTCCTTGGGTTGCAGTTCTGGGGCTGGAAGCACTTGATAATATTTGTCAAACTAAGCATCCATCTGAAGTTAGAGACCGCCAGGATACTTAAGGTTGAATAGTACTCACCACCGCCTGAAGACGAGCCCTCCCATCCACAACTTTTGTCTCAGTCCATCGCCGTTCAACATATGCTAACTTGTAGTTGGGGTCAAGAACTGTAACAAAATGAGACATGGACTTGAGTGAAAACTCGATACTTACCTAGACAGATAAAGTAGACATCCGAGTCACTAGCTTTCTGGTAGTACTTCTCAACATTCTTGAGACCCTTCGTAATGGCGTCCGCGATTATTGCGTATTCTGGATTTCTTGCCATCGTCTCCCATGCGCTAGCGAGACACTCTAGTGTAGGTATAGTCTGCCAGGCCGTTGGGTACGCGACCGACGAGAATGATTGCTGTGCAGTTGCAGGTTCCTATAACAATCAGTAAATAAAATAAAAACAGATATACAAATAAGTACCTTGAGGACGTCATGCACTAGCCGTATCTTCCTCCAGTCGGCTCGATCAAGCTTGAAGTCACTATATGACTTGTTGCGCAACTTTGGGACCTCATGGCTCTCATCGGCAAGTAGAGTGAAGCGGTTGAGAGCCTGAAAGATGTTAGATACTAAACCGGCAGTTGTACATCTCACCTACCAGGCGAAGAGACAAGAAGCGCTCGAGGCACTTGAACAAGGAAGCCCAGCGTGTTCTCACCCATGTCAGAATCTCGCGAACGGCAACACCTTCTTCCTCGCATGATTTCTTGAAAAACGCTTGAGCTTGCGGTGATTTACGGATCTAGTTATTGGTTGTGTCAATGAGAACTCGAAGACAAAAAGAGAGGACTTTACCTGTTCAATGAGTGCCAATGCTTTTCCAACAGCATCGCCGACATCAAAACCATCCTCAACAATAGCTTCAGGGTCGTGTTCCAATGCTGCAAGTTGTTCAGTTAAGCTGGTGATGTCAGTATCCTCGTCATAATCGATAGCGTGACGGATCTTGCGTAGTAAGGTTGCCTGTGGGGTGGGTGCGACTCCGTCAACAAAATGTCGCGCTGCAAGATTCAAAATATGCTCTTGACAGCGGATGCGACGGGGACCTGGAAGCCAGTGGGTACCATCTGCATCTATGGCCTTCGCTACTTCACTCATAGCGGTATCATTATTTGAGGCATTGTCCGACGTCAGCCATCCAACCTATGCAAGCGAAGTCAATCCACAGCTGAAGCCAGACTCTGGGAAACATACCTTATTGCGAATATCATACCTATCTATCGTCGTAACGAGTATATTGCTGATGTTGTGGCCGCTATGGTTGCCTTCGATCCGCATGAAATCAAGTTGCTCATTTCTCAGCTCCCACTGCAGCGGTTTGCCAGCAGGGCTCCAAATATAATGTCCAGTGACCGAAAAAAATGGTTCGCCGATTATCGATGTCCATGAATCGAAAGTCATGGACACCGCACTGTCAATATGCTAATGAAATATTGTAAGACTGATGCCATAATATAAGTAGGTCAAGACTCACCGCTAGACGCTCCTTGATATTTTCGACCACAGTCATTGCTCGAGACTTGATTGTTTCCGTTAACTTGGTGCGATGCGGAATGTCCTTTTCAGTTAGGGTGGGACGTGCATACTGTAATAAACGCCGAAATGATGGCTTGTCAATTAATTGTATTGCCTGGTGTGATGTGAATAAATTGATACAATATATATATAAAAACAACGTACCTCGTCTTCTGTCACGATAAGTTCCATGATATATTCAAGCAAGCCTTCCTTGGTGAACGCAGGTGGTTTGCAAACAAGCTTGCCATCGAGAGTTGATTGCGATTGTGTCATGATGTCGTCTTCTCCAGGTGGGATTGCACGAGAGTGCATTGTGATGCCTGCGGCGTCACAACGCTCCTTGTAGACTTGAAAATGCGACTTCTTGTGACGGACAATATGGGTGCGAAGTGTCGAAGTACCTCCACGAAATGTGTGCTTCTGCACTGGTTCACCAGCAGCCCTTGTTTGAAAGTTATTAAACGACATATCAAAAACAATATGGACCACTTACTTGCATAGTGTACACACCCACCCATCAGGTAAACGGGTAAATATAGTCCTAACGTCCGCTGTGCGTTCGCTTTTTGAAAGCTAAATACAGGTGTTAGTTGAGACTCAAGGAAAACAATAAACGAGTACATACAGTAGTGGTGCACCCATTCTCGGATTTAGATTCATCAACTTCATCGTCGTCCTCTGGTTGGGGGATCAGCTCGTCAGCAGACGACTCTCCCAGATCAGGTGTAGAGGGTATTTCTTCATCCTCGGAGTCAAGAGGAGATAAGATTCGCATGACAGTTTTCTTGCGTGGTGGATGATCCGTAGCGCTGGATAAAGCACGTTTCCTTGGGTTAGTTGACGAAGACAGACCGCAGGCATTGTCCGCATCGCGAATACGAGCTGACGGTTTTGAGGGCCGGCCAGAGCGCCTAGATCCAGCTGCAACTGTTGCTGGGGTGCGTCCAGCCTTGAGCAGAATGGAGAAGGCGTCCTTTGCGGATGTAGTGGAAGAGGATGGTTGGGGCAATGGTACTTCATCGTCAGGATCGTTAAAGAAGGTAATTTCAGAAGCATCCTTAAGGGTGCCGTCAGCATTCAGAGCGCAGCAGTCTTCAGACATCATGAGGCAAATAACTCACAAGTTTTTTGTCAGCACCTCGTTTTATGCGTGGAGGAGACCCTAACACCACAGAGCAACAATATCCAAGGAGATCTGTTAGAGATGACAACCGGTGGAGGATCATGCTTATCCAGGAAGCATATAGACTAGAACAAGTAGATATCTGTGATATAGGTGAACATATGTCAGTCAGTAAGAGTTCTTGAGAGTAGATTGATTAGTACTTACCTTCAAAAAGGCTAACAGTAGCCCGATTAACAAATAATGCAAATCTCGAAGACGATGCTTTGATGTCGACATGGACACCGACGTCGTCGTTATTGAAGTCGAAGTCGAGGGAATTCGAAGTCAAGGAACGGTTCGGGAAGGTTCGGGAAAGTCGAACCAGAACCGGACCATTAGTGAAGGTCCAGAACCCAGAACCATTTTCCGGTCCGGTTCTGGCTGGTGAGGGAACCATGGACCGAACCACAGAGAACCGGACCAAAAGTCCGGTTCGAACCGTGGTTCTGGACCGGACCGCGGCAGCACTATTGGTGACCCTAACCTTATCATGATTCAACACACATCACAACCATAACCATCTCAACACCATCCAAAGAGACTATTAGATGCGAAGGGTATATTGCATTCTATTCTGATCATATCTGTGAGAATACATAGGGGTCAGGACCGCATTCTTGCTTATGTAAGCAGTGCCATGACCATGCTCCTCTAAGATTGATGTTTGCAGCCTTTATAACACTTGCTGGGGTTGATGTAGGACTTGATTTGGGGATTATTGAACCCTCTGAAAAGGGTGGTCGAGCTAGATTTCCGAAAGAAAATCAGGTTGCAAAGTTGACCACCTAGGTGATGGCCCCCCCCCTACACATCAATTTTTACAGCCTTCATATGACTTGCAGGGGTTGATGCAGGACTTGATTTCGAGGTTATTGAGCACTCCGAAGAAGATGGTCGAGCCAGATTGGCTCGAAAAAATCAAATGCCGAAGTTTACCACCCAGGCCATGCTGCCTCCCCCATAGATCAATTTTTACAGCCTTCACATCGCTTGCTGGGGTTGATGCAGGACTCGTTTCCGAGGTTATTCGACCCTCTGAAGACGGTGGTCAAGCCCGATTTGCCAGAAAAAATCGTATTCCTCAGATACCCAAGGTCCCCCCCCTCCCCCATGTTCATATATCAGGATATTATGTGAATACCGATGCTGTGAGGACCTGTCCTGGGGTTTTTGAAGCGTAGGAATCGATTGGAAATGATCCCAGAGCATTCTGGGGTCGTCTACATCGAGATATGGTGGGTTGGCCAAAATACCAGTATTTCGACCATATCTCCATAACCGAACCGCCGATTTTCATGATTGTTGGCTCATATCATTCCTAGAGGTATCCTCCATGAAGTGTACCAGCAGGAAATAAGTTTTTTTTCCACTATTTTGAAACCTATTTCTGTTATGACCCTATAAGTTCATCAATGTCCTGCCAGATACAATATGTTGCGATGAGTGATCTGATTGAGAATGCGAGAATCTTACGATGGAAATCATCTGATGATGTCCAGTAGCTCTCTCGCAGCCGCGAGTGGCTCTCGTGGCTGCTTTCTCATACTCATGCCCATACCCCATAAAGCCTTTCACAGTGTCTGTGTTCTCTGCCTCAAGGTGTTTGAATAAGCACGTCCAGCCCGCTACATCGACGTCGATACGGAAGTCTTTCTCATCCGATGAGCCACTGACCCAGCGGAGAAGCTTGCGAAGGTTGTTGCAGTCCGTTATAATGTCGAACTGCTTATAGCCGAAACTAGGATCCATATCATCGACATCGATGGCTGCGAATATGGGGACGAGAGGGGACATTTTTCGCATGTAGAACGCATTTTGGTCCACGATGTGTATACCAGAGTCAGCCGGGACACGCTGAGGGCCTGTGAACCAGACTCTGGGAGAACCTGTGCGACGTCAGCAGGACATTGGTTAAGTTGATCTTACCCAGACATGGACTGTATGCTTACCAGGGACAGCAATCGTTGGCGTTGCAGCCTCGATCCATGAGTATGAAGCAATGGGCTTGACGTTCGTGATTTCCACAGGACTAAGAGCATCCGTGCTCGGTTTGAACTTGGCTACCTTGCTTGAAAGGTCTTTGGTGATGAAGGAGGTGTCAGTTTGTGATTGCTCATGCTGGCTCAGCAAATCCTCCGTATGTTCATCTATGACATGTGCTCATTCAAAACACCACCAAGAGGGTGACCGAAACAAGCTCACCATCAGCAAACGCCGCAAAATCATTCCGCTCAACTTCTCCTACCAAGAGCTCCTCCCACAAGCTCTCAATTTCTGTGCGAGCATTGGCGATAAACTCGCCCATTCTCTCGCGCTTCAAGTCAATCATACGCTCCAGTTCTTCTTCATACGCTTGGACTACAGGAGGCATCGTCCCGCGATTCGCCTCAACAAAACCATCCATAACATCCTCGTCCACACCCATGCGTCGCCAAAGAGCCTCCAGTTGGTCATACATAGCTTGGATGTGCACTTCGCGGCGCCTCTTGAGTTCGTTTAGTTCGGCATGCAGCCTATCAGCCCAGGCCAAGATCCCTTGCGTCGGTTCAATACCACATGAATTTAAGATTGGTCCAGGTGGCGAGTCTTGCGGCGATGAGTCGAGAAGTTCGATGAAGTGTCCGAGAGACCTGAGGTATTCACGTTCGTTGGGGAATTCAGGGACTTCTGGAAGGGCTGTGGGGGGCTGTGGGGGAGAGGATGATGGACGAAGCATGTGGTTGTCGGATTTTCCGATCGAGGAAGGAGTGGGAGCAGTGGTCCGATAGTTGAGGATGCAAATAGATCTGCACTTGAGTTGAGATGTGTGCTGCCGGCGGATGAAGATCGCGGCAAAGAATATCTCGGTACAGCGAGTGTCGAAGATGAGGTGGCTACCGGTGTTGTGGTAGTGGGTGGGGGAGGATCGATACCTAGTCATGAGTAAAGCCAGTCAATCTGGGTGAAAACTTCACCGAGTTGGTTTAGTCGCTTCAACTGTAAACTTATCATCAGTGGGATAGAGATAAACCAGGGAAAACTGGCTCACCACTTCGCCTTTCCCTCGCACAAGCTTCGTTTCAAGTTTGGAGAAACGTTCAGGCATAACATCTTTGAGTGCTGTAGGGCTATCTAGTTCCTCACTAGCAGCAACCGCTGGAGTCAGGATATCTTGATGAAAGAAATGGGAGCCCAGCATCCGTGCGAGGGCGTTCAGGCGATTGGTCAAAGTTGTGAGCTGCTCAACTTTCGTATGATAGATCTAAGAAACTGTTATCTCAGTAGATCACGCGTACAAAAGATCTGACTGACTTGTCTTAGTTTCTCTTGGTACACAGTGGCGCTTTCATATCTCCTTGGCAAGACATTCTCAGCTTTTAGATCGCTGAGCGATCCAGCAACGCGTGTGAGGCCCGTTCGCTATTGACCTCCCAATGAGGTGATCCCTGCTGAGAGAACTTCGAGGTCCGATGGGGAGAGCTTGCGTATAAAGTTTATATCATACAACGTGAGGTAATAACTGTTTGCTCACATCGGTGGCACATGCGACTATGCCCGAAAAAATCATTGTTGGATCAGGTGAATAGTACTGCTCGCTATCAACGATTATCAATCGTTTCATATTGGTCTTAAATAACACTCACAGCTGAAGTTTCCCAAGGACTATGCTCCGTTGTACCCACATTCCCGACACTACATGCAAAGATCCTGCGTGTTCGTGCTGAGTGTGCGACCCAGCAAGGACAATAAGATGGGTGTGTGGTGGTGCGCTCGTTGCGCCATTGAGGTCCAACAAGCCTGAAAGCTCCTTACGCTGTTCCGCAGGTATAGAAGACGAAAGAACGCTAACCCAGAGGCATGTTTCTGATCATCGCTATGACACTAAAAGGAATGTTTATCTCGTATGCCACACCGAATGGAAAAAAAACGTTACCTTGAATGGACACAAGTGACCGCAGTTCAAACGGAAGTCGCAGGGTCGCATGCATCCTCCTGAAGCATGATTAAATGCACTGCTCGAGTTTAAGGAGTGATCATACACATCATTATGAACTTGTAGGGAGTCTACTTGATGTATGTGAATTGGAAAAGGGAAACGGATTCTTGGTATGTCGTGGAGGGAAAGCAGATATGGCTGAGTGGGAGAAGATCAGTTTCTTGGTCTCACAAGACGAGCTATTCTTGAAGCAGTTCCGTATGTAACCTGAGAAGGCGAGCCATGAGCTGGAAGTGGAATTGCGGCGAGAACTGCATGAAGAGTGGGAGAATAGCGTCAACCAGTGGACGACTGATAGGAAGCGTAAGTCGAGAGTTCGGTAGCCGGGAATTTAGGTGTGAACTCACGCGATTACGTTGCAAGGCGAATAGCAAGATTGGGGCGATGGAGGTGTGAAAACAAGACAGGTATAGTTGTGGGTGTGATAGTTAGATTGATATCAATCCACCCTTTCAGTGTCGTCAGAATGGAGTGCGATGGTCACAACTGATCACATACCTGCCTACGAACATACAACCATCATCCGTCCATCCTTGATATTAAACCGAGAATGTCGAGCGAGTCCGCTTTCTGCATTGCAGGTGAGTATGACGGGAACATGGCACGATATTTTTCGGCCTACTGACCTTGGTAAGCTCCCAAAATTGCACGTTCTGAGCTCGTGCAGCGTAAGCCATCCGTTTACTACCTTTCTTCTGCGGACTATGAAGACAATGGCGGACCAGCAGAAATAATACTCATGTTGAGGTATTTGCGAATCCAGAGGTGTTGCAGGAGCCCCGCAGACTTGTTTGTATTGTTCAATGTAGGGCACGTTGCCCCAAAGGACATGAATCGCATTCAAAAAAAAAGCAGGAGCCTCGATGAATCTTTCGTGACGCAGTTGCCTGCCCACGTTTTTTTCTTGGGCTGCGGCCCGGGTCCATTTGAGTGAGGCTGGCGTTTGCAAAATAAAAGCTTCCTGATGTGTCATTGATAGCGATCCTCGATGTAAGTTAATGAAATGCGTTCAAGTTGCACGCAACTTCAACAGTCGCGCCCGGAATGATTTTTGAATGATCAGTGATGGACTCGGAGGCGTTGCAGTGGGAAAGGTGAGTTATGGTATATAAGTTTCAAAGGATCGATACCATGTGGCCCATGTTGGGTCACTGAGGCTAATAACGTGAGAATCACCTGTATCTTTTGTCGACACTTTCAAACTTCAAGAAACGATGCACTATACCCTTTCGCCTCGCATCTTCATCATGCCTTCCCTTACCACTACTGCCTCTTTCGGAGGAATCGCCTTTCACATGTTCGACGTCGTTAATCAGGACTCCTCGGCCTGACAATATGAAATATTATTGAAACCAGATTGGTAGAGAGAAAATAAACATGTGAAACAACTAACTTCGTAGCCCCCAACAGAAATGACATTGACGTACTCCTCGCCCACCGTTTCTCCAGCGTCGTACATGAGCACGAACGGCTGACCTAAATCTTTGACAGACAAGGATACAACAGGGTCGTATTGTGTGCGCACAACACAGCTGAAAATGCATTCTGTCGATGGAAGGACTACGCGAATATTGCTGTCAGCGCGGAGATGTAGGAATATACTTCTAAGAGAACTCACAGGTGTCTGAGCTGCCAGTGTCAAACACCACTTCAGAATGTCCGATTAAACCGCATTACATCGTAGAACAAATCAAACGGACCTGTAAACGTTGTACGGGGCATTCTCCAGCAAACTCGCTGTCGTACTCCCCGATCATAAAAAACTATTAGCAGGTACGGAAGTACACCTCATGTTTCGGAATGCTGCAGGCGGAGAAGGGCTGCTGAAGATGCAATATCGGGCGTAGTAAGTCGCATTCACTCCAGATGGTCTGGGCACTTCGACAGGCAGTAAGGGGGTACATGGTCCAGGAAGAGTGATGAAATAGAGCAGGATTTGGATTTGAGCTCTACAAAATCATTATAATGCACCCAAAAGCAAGGTGATAAACGCTTACTCACGCTACTCCATGCGCTCGAGGCAACCAGACAGAACGATTAGAGCAGGAAGAACATGAGGAATCCATAATAAGTGAAGTTGAGTGTGCTGGACGAAGAGGGCTGGGTGCGCTGGATCGTGGTCCTGGAACGGGCAGTCTCTGCCCATAGGTAGGCCAGGAGCCCGGAACTTAATGGTGTTGTCTTTGGAGCGCTAACGAGGAGAGCATCATCAAAGAAAAGTACTAGGCCGGTGACAAGGTCGGTGTGTCCTTGGAAAGGAGTTCCGACACTCTCCAGCGTCGATGTGTCGAATCCATACTATGGGTGAGCTCATCCGAGTCAGTAAAGTTGAATGTGGCTATGCTGTGTTTGTTGTTGTTTGTCCAGATTCACACTGGCGAAAACTGTTCGACCATATTCTCCAACCTTCAAAGCTTCACGTCCAATTTCTGTGATTGAACATCCCAGACTGCAAGACACCTGCCTTGACTGCAATCTTTTGCGAATTTGTTGAGAATTGAACTGCGCCCACCCAATATTTGCTCTTGAATGGGCCAGCCACCAGTTTGCTGGTGTCCAAATTCCACATCCGCACTGTTTTATCATCTGACCCCGCTCTCCAGCCGCGTGTTGTCTGCAGAGATATCAATGCAGTTGACCTGAAGTGAGTGTCCTTCGAATGTTTTCACCATCCCCGTCTCAATTTCACAGGCTTTCAGCTCCGCCCTATTCCAACACCCACCATCAGTGACAATCCATCGACCTTCCCTTGATACCGCCACCATTTACCCTTCCCTCGCAAACCCCCCACGCTTCATCAATCTCCTTGCCCGCCTTCAGCAAGACAGCACCGATCGGCAATGGGATTTGAACTTCAGATCCCATTGCCGAGCGGTCTTGTCTACAGATCCGCTGATCATTCGCTGGCCACTTGGAAAATAGGAAATGGATTCAATCCAATTTGCGTGACCCTTCAAAGCTATCGATGGTATCAGAATCGATTTCGTGGCGGCTGTCTTCGTCGCCGTAGAAGCCATGCTTGTGTCACCGTGAGTGAAACTCGGTTTCAAGCACGGGCAAGGTTTCTTTGGAAAGTGTTTAAAGGTGACGTGTCCCGTTGTCAGCGTGCTATATGACTGACGCTAGCAGAAATTAAAGATGGGTTCCCTGGTCAAGGTGAATGTCAGTTCATCCGCGCTGGAGACAAACGAGAATTTGGTGTTACCAAGAAGTTATTGCTCAGCGGAGAACTCGGAATGCAGCTATTAGCCTTGAGGCGCTGCCTTGCACATATCTACCCCTCTACGTAGCAGCTATGCATTGCACCCTGAACCTTATATTTATCGCATTTGCTTCTCCTGGCTTCTCCCCCCATAGCCATCGCCGCCCTAAAGTCACTCCCATGACTCGGACTAAAGCGTGAAAGCTGTTTTCCTTCTCCCACCCAACGATAGGCGACAAAATATTTTGCTTGTTAGTCGCGTGACCGGTTACAAATACGACCTTTGCTCATCCCATCGTGTCAACTTTTCTGAATACGTGCATACGCAACACGGTAGACACATGGATTTTCAGGAAACTGTTAGTTCGTCTTTCACCACGTCCCTGACAGCCACCTTATACATTCAGAACATCACTTCCGATCCTTGGACGTTCTCTGATTTTAAGATCACGCGCTCATCCACAGAATGTAAGATCAGCACTATCATCTGTCTGCTGCTAGAAAGCTTGTAGCATCCCGCAACCTACGTCTGACCAATGCCCACCAAGATCACCTAAAGCTGACCACAAGGCACCCAGTGTGCAGTAGAGAGCCGCCGAAATATTTTCAATGAAGATACATTAGATCTATAGATGAGAACAGATGAGAACAGCGACGTCAACCAGTGCCGAGCCAGGCGTCGGCTCAGTTGACGACAATTGGAGACATGTAGACTGTGAGAGCGTATCCACGTCACAACTGTATAACATCTGCATCGCTGGTGTAGGCGAGTTGATTCAGGTTTCCTGGTCAATATCATTGAAACCCCGCTCCAACTTAGGAGTGTCAGAATGACAGCCTGGGGCATGCGCACTACCACCTGTTACGGTGAGCATGATGAGTGTGCAGATGACGATATCAATGAAACCGGTGCACTCACCTTTGGGGCTCTTCCGTTCCTTGCTCTAGGCTCGAAGGTTAGTGACCATCTGAAGATCGAAGGTGTCCAAGTTCGACCCCAAAATCAGCAGTATGGTGACGGGTAAGAAGAATATGCTCACTCACCCAGATGAGCTTGTTGAACTGTAACATAATCCCATATGTATCATCGATGCGATGATCTCGAAGACTAGCTCATCGCTCTGAACGACCTTTGTCAGGTCTACATCGATCAGTATCAAAGACGACAAATCGCCAGCCATTTCATCTGTTGAACACAATGAGGCGCTGCCCAGCATCAAGATACCCAGGCCTCAAGAACAGAAACTGGACATACTCTCGTTTGAACTTTCCAAATGGGTGCCGATACTTTCAAGACAGTATCAGGAGTGCTCTTTGTGGAAAAGCATATATCAGACGCACTGCTCTATCAAGACCAACGCTATTTAAACGAATGACTATCTCCTATGACCATTCAAGAATCGTCTGTAGTCTCGCCCAGGAATGTATGCCTGAGATGTTTGAACTTTGCGTACGACGCCTGCAAACCATAGTTCAGACTCATCCTACTGCATTTGAATTTGAGCGGATAAAAAGATCTCGCCTTTAACACCATGCCATGAGCGCCGATCATTCACTTAGAGCAAGATGAAGACACGAACATCTTAAGAATTGCGTGGACAGAAGGGACTACGTTCGTGTGAGGTGATAAACGCAAATAAACGCTGCGATGTGGATTCTTTGGGACATAGCGAAAGGATCATATGAAAGGAAACATCGCGATGTTTGACTACAATGATCATTATTGTCAGCACAGTGGTGAATTGACTGGATAACAGATAAACACGCACCTGGTGAGGATGTCACTGTGAACTACGGAGTGACGCATATACAGGTGACCAGCCATGCCAGTGAGTTTGCTAGTGCCCAAGCTCAGTATCCTCGCTCTATCATCCCATGACCCGCTCTCCAATTGTGCATTGCTCGCAGAAATATCGATGCAGCTGATCCTCTGTGAGTTGCTTCCCGTCTCAACCACTGTAGGCTTTGAGCTCCGAGTCAGGCTGCAATAGAAAATCTTCACCATTATTTTTAACTCGCTCTTCGCCCGAAATATGCTCAACCTCGTCAATAAACCCTGCAGACCCCATGACGAAATGGTCTTGTCACGCCAGGCACACTGAACATTTGTCGTCCATCCGGAAAGTACTAGAATAGGGATCGAGCATTTCTTTACTAACCCTCCAAGTTCATGAAGGGCGTCAAAATTATCTTGGTTGCTGAAGCGGAGAACTTTGTCAATGACTGGAGGTTGTGACTCGTCTCAGCCGAATGTGTTTATGCGTTTTGACTATGAATTTCATGGTGTCTTCTTGTAATGGTAGCATTTGAGGGTGTTCTGTGACGAAACAAGGTTTGAGCGGGTATCGAATGAGGGCGCGAAACCGGATCAGATGAGTGGTGCGCAGATGTGCCTGGGGAGGCTATTCGCGTTGACAGAGTTCCGGGAGGTTCAAGGTATGCACTGCGCAAGAGCATTGGTTCCGATTCATTTTGACCGGGTTTGGTCTTGTCCTACTAGGCCGCGCTGTTCGTCCTTGTGCGAAACATCATGTTTGAGATGGTGGACGGCCCTGTGGTGAAGGTTGCGGAGAGCTCATCGGAATCGCCATCATGTTTGCAGGCGTGCTGTACTGGGCTGCATGGCGATTCTTGCTGCCAAAGGTATTTGGATATGAGCTCCTGCCAAGGATTCTGCTAGTGTATTGAAACTAGATGATGGGATGGAGCGATGTGACTGCACAAGGGTTGAGTATGACGACTAAAATGATATGAATATGTTGTAGATATACAGAGAACAGGTGTAGCGAAATAGACGCAGTACGTACAAACAATTGGGAGCATACAGCAAGTGAGCAACACCCTGGAGCAAGCAAGTGAGAGCATCTAACGAGATAGTAGCTATGCTAGAGTTCCTTCCCTTCGTATGCAAATGTAAACAAGCTCTCCAAGCATTCTCGATCACGGGATTCCAGCGGCTGGGCCAAGACTGCATGCCTGACATCTTCCTCATTTGCGGTGTGAGCAGCTATATTTCCCGCCCGCCTGATGTTATTATACGAACATAAGAAAAGGATGGATGAGTGGGGTGGGGTGTGTGATACACCCTTCCCTTTGAGACTATTGAAGATATTGATCGAAAGTTGATCGACATTGGATTCCTTGCGGAGTCCTTCCCAGGACTCGTGGCCGAGGTGTTCCAGTATTTTACTACGTGCATGGTCGAGCAGGACGCGAAGATGTAAGGGAATTAACGACAAAGTGACCTAGAGAGATCATTGTCAGTGTCGGTGATTTGAAAGGGCGACGACTTACTATTCTCAGTGCTTCAACGTCCTGAGTATGTGTGACTCTCGCTGTGTCAAGATCCTTGCGAACGCTGGCAAGATCATTATGGATGCGCTCGTTGCCTTCGCGCAAGCCCTCGTTCTCATTGCTGAGCCTCTCAATCTCACCACGCATGCTCTCGTTCTCACTGCGCATGCTCTCGTTCTCACTGCGCATGCTCTCGTTCTCACTGCGCATGCTCTTGATCTCACCGCGCATGCTCTTGTTCTCGACGAGAACCCTCTCAGTGTTTCCTCGCATATTCGCCATCTCCTTCTGCATTGAGGCCAGCACCTCCTTAAGCTGGCTGTCCATAGCCACATAAGGGGGATTGGTCGTCGATGCGGGATTGGCCATCGATGTGGCATCGATTGCCGAAGTGGTATTGGCCAAAGTGGTATCAGCCGTCAACACAGCGTTTCGTTTCTTAGCTTTTTTGGCTGCAGGCAACTGATCAGCGTCTGTAAACTATTCGAACATCACAACATACCTTTGCGAGATTGGGTTGCTGATGTACTTGACTGAGAGGTGATCGCAGTATCAGTGGCCAACGTTGGTTCGGGCTCCATGGATGTCTGATTGGCTCGTGCGCTCTGGGCCAATTTGGCTTTGATCAGAAGTTCCGTCTCGGGATTAGGAGTGAATATTACTGTGAGACCAGCAGAGCAGCAGCCGCTGAGCGTTTCTGAAGGCTCAACCTCTTTAAGAGAAGTGGATTGATGAGTTGGTCCCTGCAGCAAACAAAGATGGGTGGAAACTTACCTGGATGGTACTTCGCCCGCATGGCGAGCAGTGGATCCAAGGGAGGCTCAAGGCCGTACATGCTGGTAACATGTCTGCTCACGTGAACATGCAAAAGTCCCACGGCTTCCTCCACTCTGCGGTGTCCTGGTAGTGTGTTTTGAATTGAATTTCTGTTGTCTGCCCAGATACCCGTTACTGTGATATAATCGTTAGATGACATGGTGGATCAAGATGGTCAAGGGTGTGGTATCGGAATCAGCGATGTGGTCTTTTGAGGCCTCGAGGCCCTATGTACTCCGCGATACAGGCCCCAGGGGATGCAATGCGTCATTATGTAAGCGGCGCTACCACGACTCGTCACTGAAATTCAATTTTTGCTATCAAGTCTTAGTATATCTAACCTGTTAGGTTTCTTCGTTGCCTCCACTATCACCAACGTCCCCAAACATCGTCATGCTGGATGCAAAGGCCGAGTCAAGCACATCAGAAAAGCAGAGAGAATACCCCTCGACGTTTGGTGTCTTAGGGATGGTATTGTTGATGTACGCATCCTTGTCTTCCAGCTTATTATGATAGAGTGCTCAAGTATGCACTGGCATTTCGAGGTTGGGACAGGAGGTCACCGAGTCGCACTCCGCTCCTGCGATCATCGATACCGGGACCACTCTCATCATCACGTCTTATTCAATCGTACAAGACTACGGGGACGTACCCAGAGCTACAGCCCACACCGAAGGCGAGGACACATACTGGACAAGTAAGCATGTTACCCTTCTCTTCGTCATCGATTTGATCAGTAGGATCGACCGTGCGTAATAACGAGCCCCAGCAACACGCAGGCAACAAGACAAAATATGTGACATGGGTATAGTAATCTGCTGAGCTAAATCTGCAAGTGGGCGCTAACTTTGAATTGCAGGTGTGGCGGCTACAGTCGTGTCATCTATGCTTGCTATTGCTCAGCTTCAACTCCCGTATGTTTGTGTCTACTTCTATCTATGTTAATTCTCATCTATTTTGGTTGCAGGATCAATGTTGTCGCCCTCACGCCGCTTTGTGAGAACTTGCTTGGCCCGAAAGCTACCAAGCCAGGTGATGTGTAAGTTTGGAACACGATATTCATCATGTCATAGACTGACTATCAGCCAAGAATCTACGCTATGAATGGCAAATCCGTCGAGGTCGACAACACGGATGCTGAAGGTCGTCTTGTTCTAGCTGGTGCGCACTCTTGTTATCCACTGACTTCGTGGTCCGTTCTAACTTTCTCAAAGATGCGCTCTATTATGCATCAACCGAATTCAAGTCACACGGTTATTGATGTTGCCACTCTCACCGGGTATGTATTGATTGTTCACACCTCTCGGCTTGAATTTATGATCAATAGGGCTATGGATATTGCTTAGGGTGCGGTCTACACTGGTGTTTTCACGGTACGTCATTTTTTGCTATCCGCCCGCACGCCGTTGACTAAACGCTAAATTCCTGTATTAGAATTCCGATGCCCTTTGGAACCGACTGAGTGTTGCCGGAGAGAGCGAGTATGACCGCTTCTGGCGCATGCTCCTCGATGAAGATTATGGCCCACAAATCTACTCGTCTAACGCTGACTTGTGCAACGTTGGTCACTTATCTTCACTCTAGTCTTACTCGAACTTGACATGGCCTTTTATTTAGACTGGAGGGAAACCAACAGGTTCATGCACCGCGGCCTTATTCCTTAAGGCGTTTGTAGATGGCATCGAGGCCAGGATGGACAGGAAGTCTCTGTCCGATGGGCTCACCTTGATATTTCTGGGACTATGGAGGTAAGAACTTGTCGCTTGTGAAATCAAATGCAGGATGTATGCCATGCGCCATTTGCGATGACCGCCTCTCCATCATTACTTCCCATCGCTGATAATTTCATTGTAGTTCACGCGTCCAACCCCATATCAAGAGACAGGAATGACTGGGCGTCCTGTTCGGTAAGTCATTTCAAACGAAAATTAAAGTGATACATTCATCTAATATCATCGTTCAGTGCATTGGTAGAATTTGTAAGACGTCTCTCAAGCCAATGACGAGATGTGCAGAAATGTGCATTGCTCACTACGCTAGGCCTCTATTTCGTGCCTTTTGCAAAACGTCCATAATCAGGTTAATAGTGAGATCTATGTGCACAATCTAATACAATTTTTGATTGAATGATTACTTGATTTGCGTGGACTACCTTTCCGATGTCTATGGGACTATGCCTGAAATCACCAGTGTAATCAGGTCATGTAAAGCGTCGACGATACTACCGTCAGTGCGCTCAAAGTATCTCAGCAATGCGATACTGAGGTGCTGTGTGTGGTACTCCTAGACCGACTCCTTCTCACTGGCGTACAAGTTGTTGCCCACTTGCAGACCTGGATATTAACGTTCCCAACATGAAAATTTTGAAACGACTTCAGCAGTGCAGACGGCCGCAATGCCTCGCGTTTAAAGCAATTCCACATTTGTTCTTACTGACAAACCACCAAACGGTCACAGTTGGCTCCAAGGCAAAAACTAGGGAATATAGATTTAAGTCTACGTTGAGTGCGCATATCGGGGAGGTATCCAGAAATTCTGAAATATTTATTGGCACCGTAACCACAGCTCGATGCTACACGCAAAGCCGTCAGATTAGCACATCAATAAACAAGCTGGAAGTACGCACGAAATTGATCATGCGCCAATATGCATGAACACTATGCGTTGATCCAAAGGCATGTCCCTGTCGCGAACCAACGAGTGGACCGCTTGGTGCAGCGCTCGGGCAGCTCGCTTGGAATTCATTGTGCCATCCTTGCAAAAATTCTTGTAAAACTCCTCGACTAACCGCTGCACAGTCGCATCGGTGACCTTCCATAATGTCCCAACAACACTCTTAACCCCAGCGAATTGCAGGCCAGCCGCTAGGTGTATCACTTCGTCAGGCGTTGTAGGGACACCAACTGCGGTGTCACAGGCAGAAAGAAAGGCGAATTCATGAAGAGAGAGATCCATTTGGGTGATATCGAGGAGTGTTAGCGGTTGGTCGCGCATAAGAAAGGCCGACTTGAAGGGGTCGTCAGATTTCTGTGTTCCATGACACGAAAAATGGAGCCAAGTATTATCTCGCAGCGCACGCAATGCCCTCGATTTTGTTGCATCAACGCTCGTTATCTTCGTAAAGGAAACAGTTGGGGGAAGGGGTAAAAGACTCCGCACCAATTCCAATTCAGGCTCCACACAATCCAAAGTGAATGAAGCGCCGGCTGGGAGATTCTGACCAATGGCAGCAAAGGGCACTGATGGACTCCTGTCGTGACTTCTGCGAGCCCTCATCAGCGCGTTAGTGATGGCGTGTATGAGGAAATATATTGCTGCGAAAGGGACTCCCCATTTGCCCTGTATTCGCCAGCAGCATGCAATGGCAAGAAATTGAACAAAGACGTTGGGCACCACCGAAGCGCAGAATGTTTGCGAGGCAGATGCATGGGCAGTAGCGGTGTCAAGAGATCGTCACTGCTGGTGGGGATGTCGATCGTGGGGTGTTGAAAGCCTGTGAGGTTGAGACTGGGACTGTAAGAAAATTTGAAGGACACTCACGGAGGATCGACTGCGCTGATGTCTCTGTAGATAACACACTGCCGGCCAGTGGAGCAAACGATTTTGCGGCGTGGATATGGAACTTGGACATAGGTAAACTAGTGGCCGGTCCGTTCAAGAGCATGGGTATGGTGGGCGCAGTTCGATTCTCAACAGACTTGAAGAAGCTGACACTCAAGTCAGATGTGGGGAAGTGCATTGAAGTCTGGGATATCGAGTCACAGAAATTGGATCATGGCAAGGGGCAACCGGGTCACCGTTCCACGTTCCACCCCTTGCCATCATGACGAAGCTGCTGGCTTCTTCTCCTTTTTCTGGAACCAGACCGCGAATTCCTTCAAAGTGTGTCGCTGACGCGGGGCGAAATCCTGCCGCGGTGAATCATCAATCAAAGAAAGACTGAGATGCATAGTACGTCAACTGGGCATGGCACATAGATAGCGACTCAGTTACCTGCCAATGTTAAATTGAGGTTCTCAAAGGAGCAGCAGCATAGAAGCGAACGCCTGGAAATCCGGTAACCAGAGGCTACACCATTCAACATACTCGTCAGATAAACTTTCAAATCAAGGCGCACTAACATTCTTCACAAACCGGACTTTGCGAGCAGTAGCATGAAATATTCCGAGGGTGCTGGATGGAGGGTGCTGGATGGAGAGTGCAGGCGCGTGCGAGGCTGAGAAACGGCTCCAACATGGTAGTCTGCTCTAGGAGGCGGAGAAGCATATGCCAAGATGCGATGAGAAAGAGCAAATGTGGGGACGGGGAAGTCGTGAGAAGCGTGGTTGGTGTTGATGGAGTCTATCGTTGTTAAGGATACAATGTTGGTATTGGTTTTATATGGAATTGTTGTGTACGGTGGAAGAATAGAAAGGGAAGAAATAGTATGTAGCTCTGTAAAGGATGCTGAAGGAAGGCAAGGGCGAAGTGCGGTCCTCTTCGTCCGGCGGGCTGGGGAGAGCAAACTTTCCAGCGGAGTACTTAGCATCTGCAAGACTGCGAGAGGGAGCGAAAGCGATGGGGTCGAAGGTACGAGTGAACTGGGAGGGTGTGTGTGTAACCTTCATATGAGGTGTGGAAGGCGCTGAGTGTGAGGCAGTCGGAGAGGGGAGTGCGGGTGCGGGTGCTGGAGTGAACGTCGGTACATCTGGAGAGTGCTGAGTGCCTACTGCAGGGATAAAAGAGAGATCAACATCTGCAACACCGAATATGCTTGGTGAGAGCGCAAGTGGTGCGGGCGCAGAATCCGATGGGCGCGAGGGACGATCAAAGAAACTGAAGTCGTCATCAGTGAACGTGAAAGTATCGTAGTCTGCAAAGTCCACATCGAGAGGACGCTGACCAGCAGGATCCATATCATAGTCCATGAAGTCAGACGTGGGTTGCGACCAGGTGGATTCCATCGTGTTGAACGGGTCAAATGCAGTGGGGGCAGGCGCAAGGCTTGTCTGCGGCAACGGTGTTGGGGGTTCAGTAACAGAGCTCGCCTTAGCATACCGGACATAGTCCTGAACGATCTCGCCCTTGTTCAACCACCCGCCATATCTGTCACCCAGGGCATGGGGAAGGTCCCAGTGGTATAGAGTCTGGGAAAGCGTAGTGAGAACGTGCTAAAGGAGGGGCGGATGTTCTACATACGACAAATGGGATTTTGCCATGTTCCAGCAGTGCATTGATGAAATTGGAGTAGAAAGCTATACCCTTGGGATTAACGGGGTCGTTGTCATATACTTTAGAGACGTACTTCAGAGACAACATGTTGAGGCTTACAAATCGAACCACGTGACAGTTCAGTCTTTCCTCACCAGTACAACCGCATCGTTCATTGTTTATCGATTATCGACTATCTCGAACTCGAGTCTCTTAACTACTCACATTGATCTTCGATCCGTCTCGTTCCCTCTGGTCCGAATTGTCTCAGTGTTTCACGCCGTAATTCGGCGCGTCTCCAAACTGAATCTCAGCACGTGTTCACTCTTATTACTCTCCAGCAACTTCACGACAATGCAAGAAAAGAGTTGCTCGAATGAATTCAAGTTTACGGTATGTAATTGGATCATCATGGTACTTGACTTGCATTGACCAGATTGGTAGTGCATGCAGAATTGGCGCTGTGTTTTGTGTTAGGAACTTCTACAGGAGCTTTTACACCCCATTCTGCTGAGCACTGGCAGCAAAGCAGTAAACGGTACGTCTGTTTCTCATCTTTCCTTCGGTTTCAACCTTTGACCACTCTTTCTGTGTACTTTCTTGTTCTTTGTCAATAGCGTTAGGTCTTAAACGGCTCGTCACTCCAAACGTAAGTCTGAATGCACTCGACTCGAAGCCGTCGGTATTGCATGAGGCGCAGCAGCACAATCAGAGGAGCGGATTTCAAACAAGGTACGTGTCATCTTGAAATGGGAAAAATATCGTCGACGACCACAATCACTTACATCTACATACTGCACAGGCTCGTGAAGCAGACTCTGCTCGCGCAGAAGTAGACGCTCTGAAGACAAAACTCAAAACATATGCAGATTACGGCGAGGTGAAGCGAGAAGTGGAGATTCTGAAGGTGCGCTTTTCCCTCATGTGTCATGCTCATCATGTCGACTCCATGATAGCACGCTGAATTTCCAGGTCTAGACCTGGATGATGATTGCTCAAGTCCTGACGAAGATGAAGACGGCATGCATGTGTCAAATCGAAATGCGGACAATCTGTATCTTACTGCCGTCCATCTCTTAGTGCCGTCTCCGTCTCTTACCGCCATGTAATTGTTATAGAACCAAAATATATTGAATTTGAGTTATTGACAAGCAAATTCGTGTGTACAAAGAAGGTCATCATAAGTCACTACAGTGAGGATGTTACGAGACAGAGGTGCGAGTTGGGGAAGGAGGGCATATTTTGACGAGTCTTGATGCGGGAAATGAAAGGAACGGTATTGCAAGAGAGATGAGTGCCTTAAAAAGAGTCTTCATTAGTTGTTTGATAGACAGTAGCGCAGGAATGCGGAGGTCCTCCTAAGACAAAGTTCGAAGACAAAGTTTGAGGACAGAGTTTAAGGACAGTCTGCTAACTTATGGACAATTGAATTAGAGACCGAAGCAGAAGATGATAAAGTTCCTAAGGACTAACCAATCTAACCCTAACAGAGGGGGACCGAGGCAGAAGATAATAAAGTCCTGAAGGCTAACCAATCTAACATCTAACTCGTCCTCCCCCTCTAAGCCACCAAGGGTGACAGTTTCGGGGATAGCGCAAGCAGTTTCGAAGCGGGAGGTGAATGGAGTAGAGCGGGAGCTAGCTGGAAGCCTATAGAATAGAATGATAAAGATTTGAGGTCAGAAAGTGCAAGAGAAAAAAAGATATGGTGGGATTACCTCCTCCTCCCCTCCTTTGCCACCCAGGGTGCGAATTTTGGGCATAGCTCAAGCAATTTTGAAGCGGGAGGTGAATAGAGTAGAGCGGGAGCTAGCTGTTTATTGATAGAGTAGGATGACAAAAGATTTATGTCAGTTGATAGAATGTAAAAAAAGATACGATGGGATTACCTCCTCCTCCCCTCCTAAGGCACCCAGAATGCGAATTTCGGGCATAGCTCCAGCAGTTTTGAGCCGGTAGACGAACGGAGTAGAGCGGGAGCGAGCTGTATATCTGTAGAGTAGGATGGCAAAAGATTTTGAGTCAGTTGATAGAATAGAAAAAAAGATACGATGGGATTACCTCCTCCTCCCCTCCTAAGGCACCCAGAATGCGAAATTAAGGTATAACTTGGGCAGTTTTGATCCAGGGGACAAGCGGAGTAGAGCGGGAGCTAGCTGAATATCTGTAGAGTAGGATGGCAAGAGATTGAGGTCAGTTGATGCCATAGAAAAAAACATACAATGTGATTATCTCCTCCTCCCCCCCTTAGCCACCCAAAGTCAGTGTTGAGGGTATAACTCGAGAAGTGCTGGTCCGTTTTGCAAAATTCTTGTTGCGGGAGCATCGTGGGTTGCGACTTTCGCAACCCAGGATGTGTCGAGTCCTCCAGGGGTCGTGGTGAAGAAAGAAAAATGGGAGAAGGAGGTGGAGTGAGTGTGAGAAACAAAGAAGATGATGGTACCTTTGAGTTGCCAATTACTCAACCATTACACAACATTAAGGGACCGGGATTTCTCGCGGGAGGTTCGCATTTTCAGGGGCTACAAGATGAGGTAAAGATGTCTTAATAAAATGTGGAAGGAATGGGTCGAAAAAAATGGAAGTTGACGAAGTGGCACAATGGTCCATTGTGCCGTTGGTATATAGATAGTCGAAAACCTCGTTCAGACTTGCCTTGACTTTGCTTGATTTTTCGCATTTTTTGCTATTTAGATGCCTGGGGTGATGGGCGTGACGATAACAAAACCTCGTTCCAAAGTGGCTTGAAAGCATGCATAAATGGCAGGTCAGAATCGACTTGGAACATAGCTAATTCACCTGACACATTCCCTGGATTACATGGCGTTGTTTTGAATCAAGATAATGCAGCTGACCCTCGTTGATTAGTACCTGGTAAATGTCATGGATGGAAGTGTGAGAATCTCCTTCCAAAAATGGTAATGGCGGCTGTCCGCCAGCATCCGTTATGCCCTATACCGGACAGGATATATGTTTAGGATCCCATTCACTGCCATTAGGTGCAAGAGGCGGCAATGACATCCTTGTCAAAACATGATCCCCTTCCCTCTGCCATTGTACCTGCGGGACCCCATGGTGGATGAGTTCTTCGGGGAAGTGATGTCGCATAAGATATCAAAATACTTGCTGGTGTGAACAGGCCATGCCAGACTGTGTCTTGTTCCCCTTGGATTTTGACCTGAATGGGGATGAGGAAAAGTCTGTGTCCGAGTGCTATCGAGAAGGGAACCTCTCGCCTAGGCTTCCACTCGGGTAATGGGTCAGAGCAAATTGAAATCGTCTCAGGACTGACCACAAGGTCAAAAGACGGAAATCCGAAAGCACAGATGTAGTCTCCTGTGAGGGTCAGAGCGATTTGAAATCGTCTCAGGACTGACCACAAGGTCAAAGATGGAAATCCGAAAGCACAGATGTAGTCTCCTGTGAGGGTCAGAGCGATTTGAAATCGTCTCAGGACTGACCACAAGGTCAAAAGACGGAAATCCGAAAGCACAGATGTAGTCTCCTGTGAGGGTCAGAGCGATTTGAAATCGTCTCAGGACTGACCACAAGGTCACAAGATGGAAATCCGAAAGCACAGATGTAGTCTCCTGTGAGGGTCAGAGCGATTTGAAATCGTCTCAGGACTCACAAGATGGAAATCCGAAAGCACAGATGTAGTCTCCTGTGAGGGTCAGAGCGATTTGAAATCGTCTCAGGACTGACCACAAGGTCAAAAGACGGAAATCCGAAAGCACAGATGTAGTCTCCTGCGAGGCCAAGTTTGATTTTGGATGCTGTCATGGCGAGAACATGAAGTTGATGCCCAGCAACTTCAATCAGATTCATCACCATTCCCACCAATTAAAAGGTGAGAGAATTGAGGAAGGCGAAGGTGGCAATCTCTCGACTGCAGCGTATCTGGGATAGATCGTAAGTGTATGTGGTTGCACATATGTGCCTCCATGTCATTTCGGTTGGGCTGTAGCGAGTTTCACAATCAAAGAATATGTGCTCTGAGGAAAGAGCTTACATAAAAATGGGCTTCTCGACGAGTACCAGAAGATCTTGGACGGGATCAATTGTGACATCTTGAGTGTTGCGAAGCATCGGCATCCTCCATGAATTGCCATGGATATTTCAGTACTCCGAAGGGAGTTGATGTAGACGCAGACTCGGAGGATCTGCTGACATATGAGAGTGCACGAATATTCCTCCGTACAACTCCCATAAATCTCCCGAGTCCTGCAGGGCAGGGATAGGTCTTTTGTTGCTCCCCATCTCAATGCATCCCAGCAGAGATTGCGCTCCTTAAGCAGGGCGTGTCCTGCAGGGGAAGGGATAGGTCTTTTGTTGCTCCCCATCTCAATGCATCCCCGCAGAGATTGCGATCCCTAAGCAGGGCGAGTCTCAATGCTGCAGTGAGCTGGCTTTGTGCACCTTCCTCCATGCCACTCACAGCTGAGTTAATGGCATATTTGGCAGCAGGACATTGGTCTACTGCTGAGCGGAGTAATTTGCAAACCTAATTATAACAGTGGAAGCCACAAGCACTGTTGCAGATGTATAACCTCGAGGACCCTACGAGTCTGCACTTCAATATGCTCATCCAATCTAGGTTTGACAAAGTTCTATTTGATGACCCCGCTGGTAGTGAGGCCAATGACTGCTGGTGCGTGGTCAGCAGTCTAATCGGAAGTGGCATGCGGGTTGGTCAAGGAATGAAGATGATAATATGGGATGATATGGATGTGATGCAAAGTTGCCTTCAAAATGTCGAGGTGGTACTTGACGGTGTGAGGATCAAACCCTCATTCGGTGTCTATGTGATTTCCAGACCATTCATGTACATCATTGCATGCATACATGGTCTTTCCTCGGCACCGCGAAGAACGTGGGTTTCTTGATAAAGTGGTTTTCTTCTGGTATCTCTGTCCATTGCGGCGGATAGCGTGTGCAATGGGTGATCCGGGTGAATCCACCAACTGTGACGAAACAAAAGGAAGGGGGAGATGTTCATCAACTTCAGTCAACATATGTACTTTCCAAACCCGTGTGTCCATGTTTGGCATGTGTCTCGATCGGAACGTTTTCCCGCATCTCTGCCCTTAACCCTTGCCCATAATAAGTAGTTTTGACCGACTAAACAGAACAACAGATATCAGCCCAGGCTCCGACAGCTAGTGCTGCCGCCGTCCGATCCAGAACCACGGTTCGAACCGGACTTTTGGTCCGGTTCTCCGTGGTTCGGTTCATGGTGCTCTCACCAGCCAGAACCGGACCGGAAAACGGCTCCACTCTGGTTCGGACTTCCCGAAGCATTCCTTAGCATTTCAAATCTTGACTTCGACATCGTTTGCCTCGAGGCCAGACTGACCTTCGGTATTTCCACTTTTGGTTGGTCAGCGTTTCTGAACATCAGCACACTATCTTGTTGGTCAAAAAATTGACTTCTGCCGATATTCATTGGATGGTATAGGCCTGCAGTAGTTCGAGGACCGACTCATGTAGAGTCTGCTGGTCGCCGCTGAGAGGATTGCAACCACGATTAACTGAGCCACCCAGCAATAGGTTCACTGCGTCATGGTCACAATCATCGCCGCCGCCGCCTCGATGTTACAACACGGCCAGCATGCTCCACAGCTCGGCTGACCATAAGCATGCTGTCTGGTCCACTCCATTCTGTCAGCTGACGGACTTCCTCATGAAGCCCATCAGCCTGGGTGGAGTTGCTGCTGGGGTTCCTATGCCATCATTTAGTCCCATCCATCCTCTGCGCGCCTCTCTGTCTAGAGAGGTGATTTTGGCTTATGCTGGATGTGTGGTTGATGGGGCGGCGCTCTCTTCGCCCTTTACTGAGGCGGAGTACTGGGCTTTTTAGCCATGAGCTCATTCAGAACAGGCAGGGGAACGCGGCCATGCGCCAAGTTGACGAGAGTCTGGCTCGACGGAAAGATGGACGGGGTAAGGGAGGGGGAGACTAAGACGAGACAATTCGAGACGGAAGGATGGGAATGGAGACAGAAGGATGGATGGAGTGAGGGAAGGACGCAGATACATGAGAGATGGAGGAGGCTAGTGAGGCAAAGAGAGGGAGGGAAGGAGGGAAGGAGGGTTGAAGAACCAGGGATGAGGCTAACAGGGGAAAGACACTGGAGAGGGATGGAGCGAGCAGGAGAAAGTTTTAAAGGGAGGGTGTAATGGACCCACATGGAGGGAGGGATGCTGAGATGGAGAGTTGAAGAGATATCGAGAAATTCAGAGGCAGAGGCATGAGAGACGAAGTGATGGAATGAGAAAGGAAAAGAGCCAGCCAGAGCGAGTGAGAGTGATACAGGAATCGACAAACGGCTTGGCCCGGTTACCCGAGATGGTGCAAGGAGGTCGAAAATCCTGTGCGCTCTATTGACTTTGTGTAGCCAGCCAGCCAAGTTTGATCTCATTCGGTGAGTCACCTATCCAAATTATCGGTGGTCCATCGGGTATTGGATGCTCAGGATCTGGGTGCAGATAACTGTGAATGATACTGAAGAGGCGCGGGTGGTCTGTAGGATTGACATAGGAGAATGTGAAGACAGCCCTGAAAGCCAGACTAACCCGAGAAGTGAACTTTGTTCGGTATAATTCTGATCTCCAAATGGGCCGGTCAACGGCATCTATTCCCTTGCATCTGTCAGTAAACAGTACATATAGATATTTAAGGACGACGGTGGGGATTGTAACAATACAGGATTGCTCATTGCAATAAACACAGGCTTGATCTGATTTCAGCAAGAGAGATGGACAGAGTGATAGAGGGACGGGGGACGGAAGGAGGGTAGGAGTGCGACATAGATGGAGGGACAGAGACAAAGGGAGGGGGGAGGGAGATGAAGGGAGGGAGACGGAGGGACAGAGACGAAGGGAGGGAGGGAGGGAAGGAGACGAAGGGAGGAGGAGGGGAGGGAAGGAAGGAAGGAGACGGAGGGAGGGAGATGAAGGGAGGAGGGAGGTAGGAGGGGAGGGAGGGAAGGAGGGAGGGAGATGAAGGGAGGGAGGTTAGGAGACAAAGGGAGGGAGAAAGAGCAACGGAGTGAGCGAGGGATTAAGACGAAGGTAACTCGAGATGTAACCTGAGATGGTGCAAGGAGGTCGAAAATCCTGTGCGCGCTATTGAGTTTATGTAGCGAGCCAAGTTTGATCTTATTCTGTGAGTCATGTATCCAAATTGTCGGTGGTCCATCGGGAATTTGATGCTCAGGATCTGGGTGCAGATTACTGGGTGTGAGGGAGACGGAGAGACGGTGGGAGCAAGTAAAGGAGACAAACAAACGGAGAGATGGAGAGATGGAGAGACAAAGGGAGGGAGGGAAGGAGGTGACCAGATGGAGGCGGAGAGACGGTGTGGCAAGTGACAAAGGCAAAGATATGGAGGGAGTGAGACGAAGATATGGAGGGTGTAAGGGGGCGGGGAAAGAGATGGAGGAAAGGGGACGGAGCAATGGAGCGAGCGAGGGGAAGAGACAAAGGGAGCATGTGTATGGATGCAAATGACATTGCAGATGTGATCTATTATGGGTGTGGTAAATACATGGACCATTGCATGACCGAAGAAATGACATTCCCATTCATGTTGGATATATGAGATATGAATAATTTGAAAACACTACATTGGCAAGAGACAGGCAATACTCGTAGTGCAATGTTATACTATGTAGTATGAGAACCACTAATGGACAGCACAGCGCCCAGTGAACACAATGCCAATAATTCACACTGGACTCATTCAGATTCAGTTCAACTCATGCGAAACTGTTACCATTGACCAAGCTCGAGTGTCTTATCACAAACTCACCGAGGAGTGTCGAACAGGCTGACAGCGAGCATCAAGGCCCCAGAATATGGCCAGCGCTAGGACATCCGAATGCAGGGGAGATTAGCGGATTGCACATTTCACCGGAAAAAAGACACTGAGAGTCATTCTCACCTGTGCACAGCAGGCAGGGCGACTCAACAACATCTGTGTGTGCAATGTAAAAGCATACATATATATTAGTACAGGATAGAACATAGTCAAAGGACAATACATACCGGATGTAACTAGAAAGACGGACAGGAGGGTGATTGCACAACACATTCACTGATGGTTCAGAGAAAGGAAAATACTTAATCGCACAAAAAACAATGCAGCGACAAGCACGAAACCGCAAGCTAATGAGGTATTGTGTAGCAGTGTCAGCGGCCACTCTGCAAGCCAAGCACTCCGCCCAGTAAAGGGCGAAGGGAGCGCGCACCATCCGCCATAACTCCAGCATACGCTAGAATCGCCTCTCTGGACAGAGAGACATGTGGCAGACGGTTGAGACTACCAGGAAATGTGCAGTAAATAATTTTTCAAAGCCCCAGCGGCAACTCCACCCAGGCTAAAAAGCCTAGTACTCTGCCCCAGTAAAGGGCGAAGAGAGCGCCGCCCCATCAACCACAAATCCAGCATAAGCCAGAATCGCCTCTCTGGAAAGAGAGACGTGCGGAGGATGGTTGGGACTGGAATGGGGCAGCAACTCCACCCAGGCTAGAAAGCCCATTGCTCCGCCCAGTAAAGGGCGAAGGGAGCGCCGCCCCATCAACCACAGATCCAGCATAAGCCAGAATCACCCCTCTGGAAAGAGAGGCGTGTGGGGGGTGGTCAAGACTTAGGATAGGCATAGCAGCCCAGCGGCAACTCCACCCAGGCTAAAAGGCCCAGGACTCCGCCCCAGTAAAGGGCGAAGGAAGCGCGCCCCATCCACCACAACTCCAGCATAAGCCAGAAGCGCCTCTCTAGAAAGAGAGGCGTGTGGAGGATGGTTGGGACCGCAAAAAATAACCCCCAGACCCAAAAACAAAGGCGGCAGTCCCAACAGGATCATGCACAGCCCAAAGACATCCCCCAGACCCCCAAAAGAGAGGCGGCAGTCCCAACAGGATCATGCACAGCCCACAGAGAACCCCAGACCCAACCCTACATAGGCGGCAGTCCCAACAGGATCATGCACAGCGGTAGGGAGGGAGGTAGAGAAGGCAGAAGCCATAAGCGCCTCACTGTAAAGTGAGGCGTGTAACCTGAAAAAGAAAACAAAAAAAAAGTTAGCGCAAACATTAAGAAGGGTGGCTCACCTTGGGCGCTGAGAGAGACCAGCGCTGAGACGGCGGCAAAAGCAAAGTAAGTAAGGAAAGAAACAACAAAAGAAAGGGAAGAGACTTACCAAAAAAAGGATCCGCCCCGCCCCACCTAGCGCTACTCCAGTAGATGCATCCCAATGCAGGGAGGCGCGTTGCAGAAGGGCATTTGTGGTGGATGGAATGGGTGGTGGGTGATGTGGATGGTGGATGGATGGATGGATGGTGAGGACGGTGAGGACGTTGAGGACGGATGTAGTGGATGTTGTGGAAGGAAAGAGAAAGACGAACAAGAATTGAAAGTAACCCTAACTAACCCTAACTAACACTAACCCTAACTAACCCTAACTAACCCTAACCCTAACCCTAACCCCTAACTAACCCTAACTAACTAACTAACTAACCCTAACTAACTAACCTAACTAACCCCTAACTAACCTAACTAACCCTAACTAACCTAACCTAACTAAAACTAAACACTAACCCTAACTAACCTAACTTCTACATATATTAGTGGACAGATCTGTAGATAAAATGGTGTATTTATTTTCTAACGTTAGTGTGGACAAAGAAATAGAAATATACTACAGTAATAAGACAATGGAACAATACATCAGTCCACACACATTCAAACTCCGGTAACGCCGTAACCACAACTCCTCATGGTAAGTCGGTCCACAATATCGATGGCGCGGGGTTGAATAAGAAATATTGATCCTTGTTTGTCACGCCTCATGCTTCAAGAATAAAAACAGGGTCCACAACTCCGCCCACAAACTTCGTCCACACACCCCCACCATTGACAACACCATGCCGCAACTCAAGATGACCGCCAGAAAATCAAATGGAGGGACTGCCCCTCGAATGACACTGCCCGTTTCCACCGAGCAGGCAACTATCGCCGCATGCCAGGACATGGATATGTGCGGTGGGTCGTTCCACAACGATGTAAGTACCTTTTTCTCTGACAACCGTACGCTAATTCATACATCGTAGTACTGTATCGTTTGCCGGGATGGGTCTGTGGAGGCGGGCTCCCTCATCTGCTGCAATAGTTGCCCGCGCGTGACTTGCATTAAATGCATTGATGTCCCCGCGCATCGGCAGCAGGCAATCCTGGCGCCAGACGTCACCTTCCGGTGCATCGTCTGCCACAGGGAACTTACCCATGAGAATCCCGCAGGCGCCCCTTACCAAGTAAGTGCTCCATTCATCCAAACCGTCACTAACATTATAATAATTCATTGTAGGGTTTCTACAGAAACGGCAGGCCAATACTGAACACTTTCCTCCCGGTGACAGCGACCCTCGAGCTGTCCATGCGAGCGCAAATCTCGTCCGAACCCGTTCTCTTCGTGCATCTCTCCCTTGTCGACATCGACACCAACGGCGGGCCGTTCGAACTCGCACATCACTTCCTGCAGCCCTACTTTCCCCGCGGCGGCTTGGGCTATCTAAAGATCGATTTCGACCTTGCAACGGCGCAGAAGGCCACCAAGTATCGCCGTGAGGTGGAAAAAGCGGTTAGGGATCTATTGAAGCAGCGGCGCTGGTCTCGGTTAGTGATGGCTATCACCAACCATACTGACAACGATTGCGGCGATCCGTTTGCAGGATACGTCGATCATCAGTATATCGCTGCTGCAGTTGACCAGGTACGTTTGTCCTCTCCGCTGCGTCCTCAACTCACTTGCATGATTCAACAGTTCCTGGATATTCTCCTAGCGCCATGGATGACTATGATCCAGGGCGCCAAGGAGTCCTACATCTGGTTTCTATCCTGCGGCGCTCTTGTTAACAACAGCGTCTCCTTTGCCGCCCTTCAGCAATCGGTTCTGAAGTAAGCATCTCTCCTCCATCTACTGTCAGGAACTAACCTTTGATATTTGAAAAGACACCGCATCACCGCTAGCATTGCATTCACCGCGGTGCGATTTCAGCCAAACTTCGCCACCCACCTTCTCATTGCCTTCGCCGAGCAAGTCCTCATCGAAAGTTACCACATCGCTCACGCATTTCCTCACATGCTCGGGCAGTCAAACAAGCTCGGTTGCCACACGGATGTCATCTTATTGATGACCGACACCCTCGCCGGCAATATCAGCGCCATCAAGTATTTTTGGACGCACATCGACTACCGCCCTTGGGGCTACCGCATGCCTGTCCAGTGTCCAGACTGCGGATGCGTGGATGCTTGGCGTTCGGCCACAAAACACAGGGTTTATAGCTTCGAATGCAGCAACAGACGTTGCCAGAAGTTGTATACGTTTGAGCAGCCGGTTGGTTCCCAGATGCTGATGCCTGGTAAGACTGGGAGTAGTAGCTGGATGTCCATTCCCTGCAACGCCGAGTCTTAATGTCGAGTAGTCTATCTATGGTGACTTATCTCAATTGCTGTTCATCTTTGCAAAATGCAAGCTTCTCTTGGTGTACTTAGATACATGCGTCGGATATACCGTTTGAAATGAATATCATGATGTTGTAATGTGCGATTGCCATTTGATTATATGACCTTGAATTATTTGACTACCTCATCAGACGATTCGCCGCGACAACATGTCATACTTCTTTCTTGGAGCGAGAACTAATGTGTCATTCATATCTATCTCACCGTGTCTGGCCGAGAAAAAAAGAAGGGGAAATATTATATCCTATTACCGTATGCGGAAAAAACGTGTGTTCCTGTTTTCGGATCAGAAGCGATTGAAACCTATATAACACGCCATTCAAAACTGACCAAACGAGCGTTTTTCCCCCGTATCAAAACACACATTGATCCCTTCTATTCCATCCCCTGCAGAACATATGGCCCCTAATAAACGCAGCGGAAAAGCCACCATTACGATTCCCGCCAAGAAGGCCAGGGTCGGCGCCGTCCTTAGCGGCATTTCACGTGCTGCACCAGGGGCAGTGGACATCGGCAGCATGGTGCCATCCATGAAAACGCTAGGGTCGCATGCATTCTGTGACGACGATGATCCCATTGAGGACGCTAGTATCGATTCCTTCCAACCAGCTCTCGCCGTTCACAAAGGGGGTTCCAGTACAGCACCTGCCCCTCCGTACTTGGGCACATTCTGTCACTTCTGCTGTGACACATGCAGTCCGCCGCACCAACACGAATGCGTCGAGTGCGGCGCCATTGTTTGCGAACAATTCGTTGCTCGCAGCAGTGGCTGCATCTTCATCAACACCGTGGAGGCAAGTGAGGGAACGTTTCTCTGCCCGATATGCTCCAGGACGGTGAAAGGGGAGAAGGATAGACCGTTGCGCTATGTGTTCATAGGATATGGGCGGAGGAACAAGGTAAAGATGGTTTGGCCCATGGCCATCATTAATCTTAGCCTCGAGTCCATGAAGGATGATTACCTTGCCGCCACGATTACCCTCGAGGCCAAGAACCATTATCGTTCTCACCCAAAAAATGTGAGCAAAATCGTCAGGGCCCTCTCATGTACAACTGACCAGGCCAATCATTGTCAGCTTTATGTTGCCGCATTGCGGATGCGCGGAGCCGCTCATGTCATCGAATCCAAGAAACTTGAGACTGCAATGCAGTTCTTTGCCAGCAATATTCATAGTGGGTTCCCGCCCAACGTTTTTGTCGTCATCGACACGCATTCCGACGAGTTCAGCGGCATGCTTCAGCACACTGGTGGACACACCGGAGGTACTAACACAACCATCACCGAAATCTTGCAGGCTTACTTGGGAGAGGAGTGTCTGTGCTGGATGAAAGTATCCGCCAATTCGGCGAAGAGGGCTTCCCCCGTGCGCAAGACCTTGAATGGGAACGTCCCTTGGTGCGATCTCACTGCAAGAGCCAGAGGAGGACGGAGGGGACTGTTCATGGTGAGCTGCGGCCCTGCCATAAGGGTCAGCCACCACTTTGAGGAAGTCAAGGCGCTGGTGGAGAAGTAAGTCGGTCCCTCCATCCAGTAACCCATCATCACTAACCAGTCGTCAGTGACACCCTCGACTTTGTTCTAGCATTCGGAGGGTCTGGGACCTTGCCGTCCATGATATCGAACACAGTTCGGTCCTTCATCATGGAAATCGGCGTTTTCGGTCGCACCGACTTCTGGCCTAGTCTGTGCACACTGCTCGCATCCTCCAACGAGTTCTTGGACTACACCACAGCTGTTGTGGTGTATGCGACAACTGTGAATGGTCAGTGCACCGTGGAGTGTCGTCAGATCACCAAAGACAGTCCAGGAGTACGTGCATTCGGGTTCGAGTTCAAGGCCTGCGCAACCCCTGGATGTCATCCATCTGCGGCGGACATGCGCGTCTTCAATCGCAAGGCAAGAGTGCGTCTCCGTTGCTTGAAATGTAAGTGGACGTCCGCCTGGGTCAGGACAGACAAGGACAATGAATACTTCCAACGTGTTCACAAGATTGTCGCGCCGACATTGTTTTGGCATCATTTCCCTCCCTCTACCGGCCTCCAGAACTATTTCGTGGAGGTCAGCAAGGCAAACCCTGCGGCCGCTGCGTCGCCTTGCACGACTGCATCCGCCCACAAATCTATGGGTCACAAAGGCGTTGACAAGAAGGGGAAGGGCAAGCGCCAGTTGGCCGCAGACATCGAGGAGGATGCTGACGTGCTGTACATCTCTGACACTGAGCCTGACTTTGACGATGATGCGCCCATGGAACTTGATTGATCATGCTTGTTCACGCTTAGCACCCGAATCTCAGTGGTCGTAGTTCATGCATTCGTTATATTTGTATTTCTACTCACGTTTACTCGCATGTACTTGTACAACGTTTGAAAATTGGTGTCGCGTATTTACGAGGCCTGCTGTGTGAAAGTGCACCACGTTCTGAGGTCGATGCAGAACTCAGGACTGTCGCTATGATTAACGTATTGACATCAACGAATGTCATGAGTCTAAGGACGGCTTGAACGTGCCGCAAAGAATATCGCCTGGGAATCAATGCGACTCATTGCGTTCATGGAATGTATACATCGAATCCTAGTACGAAAGATATATGTAACAAACGAAAAACAGTTCTGCACGTATCGTACAACAAGGGGAGGTCACTGGAATGGCGGCGCCATGGACATTAAAGATTACAGTAGTTGACCCTGTGCTTCGACAGCTGCTTCCCTTGCCTGCGCTGCCAACTCTGCCAATTCACGGTCAAAGAAGTTCCAAGCGTCAGTTAGTGGTGGCTCCTGTGTGTTCCCTTTAAGCCAAACTTCCATGCAAAGCATAAACTCGTCAACGGAGCCACGGCGAGTGTGTGGGAGGGATGCACGGACACCTGCCTCAAACTTGTCGAGATCCTGATGGTTGAGAAATGAGGTGAATTGTTTGGCAATATCTGCCAGAAATGGGTGCCGCGTAAGAGTTGCCCATTTATCCGATGTTTGAGCCACAGGGTTGTGTTGAGACCGAGCTGACTCGGTTAATGCGTTCTGTGCGCTAGCGCTGTCTGCCTGGCCAGTGGATGCAGTAAGGCCTGCATGAGGGTCTGCTGACGGCTGAGGGAGTGCAGAATTGCCATGATTCTCAACGTCGGCCATGACCTGGTCGTCTGTGGATGGACCTATCAGAAGTGTGTGAATATATACTAAAATCCTGCGATTGAAACAAGATGGCCTCACCTGTGTTCAGCTGCCTGGCTTCCGCACTTCCTTCAGCCACTGCCGCTTTAGCAGAAGCAGCGGAACTGTCTGCGTGCTCCTGCTCGTCCATTTCATGGTCGTTGTCGGCTGTGCCTACTGGTGATTTGGTGAATAACGCAGGAAATGTGCACGTTGAGCAACATTGGCCTGACCTTCAGTGTCCCGAATGTTGTTCGAACGGTCTTGGTTCCCCTCCTTGTGCATGTCATGCTCGCCTTTAGATCCATTGTTGTGAATGAGATGTCTTCTGAAATCCACGACAGCCTCACCATTGTCATTGTTCGCCGGGCCGCCGCCTTCTCTTTCTGTACCAGGGGCATCTGGATTGCCGTCCATACCCATGTTAACGACTTCCCTTGCATGGGAAGCCAAACGCTCCTGCTCTCTCTGCACTGGATATCCAAGGTTAGCGGGGTCGCCAACAGCAACTTCAAAGTCAATGGATACTCACACCACCAGCCGCCCGCGATATCCAATACTTCCTGCACCGCCTTCCCTTTCTTCACCTCTTCGATAATCCACTTCCAGCCATCGTTATACTTCATCGGGGAGATTTGATTGATGTTGCTCCAGAAAGTGGGTTCTTCTTCAAACTCGGTTTCAGCAGGCGCCGCTTCTAACCTGCGCAAGTATCCTTGTACCACCAAGCGAGCTTCGACTGTATTGAACGGATTAGCTGGATCTGGAGCGGACAAATTGTCATGGATAAGTTCATGGTTGTGTATAATCACTCGTCACCTATTGTTTCCCATTTTCGGGGAACGATGGGTCCACGGATGTGAATCGTCAGCAAATCCTTGACAAACCTCCTCCAGATCGTCTCTCCCATCCAAAACTTTGTCGCCAGTGCATGGAGCTGGGATTCGCTGGAGAGGACGTGCATGTTCCTGAACAGGAAGTCCAAGAGCCGCATGAACTCAAGGAACGTAAGCTCCGGTTTCACCTTGAGGAGGTGAAACAACAAATCGGTGGGCTTCTCCCACATGGAGTTCCCTGCAACACATTGGCATGTCAGCAGGAGAGAGCTCGTACCGTCCCGATGATATCCCACCTTCGGCAACCCAAACCCATTGTTCAACCAACCAAAAATGAGGAAGAGGTTTTTGTCCTTCATGCCATCGGGCAGGTAATGTTGCATTCCGATGGAATTGATGGTCTGTAAATGCGTTCCGACTCTTTAAATCATTAAGGGCCTCAGCTTTTAGACTGTCATCGAACATGCGTTCGAGCCCGGCTACCTCCCCATTGAACCAACGCGTCAGGTCGGCTGGGGGATAGCACAGAGACTTGCTCGCCTCGGGGATGCACCAACCGGTTTCTAAGCGCGCCTGGTCAAATGACGGTGCGAAGGTCAGGCAAGGAGAATTGACTCACCGAAAAATGCACGATTGTTTGGGTGGATTGGGTCGGCGTTCAAGTACATTGCTCCTGAGGCAACGACCTGCTTGTAGTTCGAGGTGAGCCAGTCCCGGCACCAACGAGTCCTCCATTCGTCAAGAATGCGGACGCTTTCCTCTCCAGGCGCTGAGGCTTCAAGCGATAAGGTGAGAAGCTCCTCGATGGCCAGGAGTCTCGCGAGTTTGTGTTGTGCGACCACTGCACCGGAGTTCTTACGAAGGATCACGAACTTGTCCTTCATACTCCTCCTGGTGGCGGTTGCTGCCTCATCGCCCCACAGCCTCCACATCTGAGTGTAGAGCACGATGTTGTATGATAATTCGAGCCAAGTCGCACGGTATCGCTTCGGGAGTGGTATGTACCCCACGTGTTCCTCGTCGATGGACACCGCGACACGGCAAGTGTGGTACTTATCCTCAGTCTCCGGATGGACAACCTCGATCTCTTCCGGCACTCCAAACACCACCGGAACATCAGTCTCGGAGAAGACACATTCCGCGAAGACATTCGGGATGGCGAAAGAAGTGATGGGATGCGCTAGAGGGCGGGGTATGACTTCTCCTGCAGGGCGTGTCTCAGCTGTGCTCCGCAAGGTACGTGACGACATTGTTCATCCAAGATGAGTATTTTGACTGGTGACAAATTAGAAGGTGTTGATGGACATCAACTTCGGTCTTCCTATATACTTTCCAAACGCGTATGTCCATGTTTGGCACCTTTCTCGATCGGATCGTGTTCCCGCATCCCAGCCCTCTACCCTAGCCCAAAATAAGTAGGTTCAATCGACAATGCAGAACAACAGAAAGCCCAGACTCCAAGAGCAACGTGCTGATGGTTATCGAGATCAAGCAAATGTTGTTGTGATTATTACGATGTGGGTACTCGAACACAAACACTGTACTCGACTGAGAAACACACATGTCAAACAAGTATTTCGACGATTCATAGAGAGAGCATGATATAAGTACCTGTCGCCAGTTGAATGGCGGCGCATTGAAAATCAACGATTACAACAGTGCACCCTGTGCTTGAACAGCTTCTTCCCTTGCCCGCGCTGCCATTTTGCGTCTAAAGAAGTCATGCGCCAGGTCGTTTGGTGCATCTTTGCTTCCGCTTTGAAGCCAAATTTGCATGCTTCCTATAAACTCCTGAATGGCGGGGTAAAAAGAGGTTGGGGCGTCTTCCTTCAAGTCAGATTCCAACTCCTCTATATCTTTCTCAACCACGAAGTTACTGAATTTTTTGATAAATGCAAAGTATTCCTTGCGGTCCCAGTTGTCGGCCTCTGCAGATTTTTCAAAGGGATGAGGCAATGCCGGAGTTGGAGGAGGAGGAGTGGATTGTGGACCAGTGGATGCAGCGCGATCGTTCCCGATGTCGCCCATCTCCTGGTCATTATCAGATGGACCTATTGGTCGTTTGTGAATAAATCTAGAAAAACTGGGACGGAGCAACTCACCTGTGTTTGCACCGTCAGCCCCTGCTTCTTGACGAGAATGATGAGAACGGTCTGCATTGTCGTCGTCGCCGTCCATGTCGTGATCGCCTTGAGATGCGTCTATTGGGTGCTCTGAATAAAGAAGTCTTCTGAATACAGAACTGACTTCACCTTTGTCTTTGTCCGCCGTTTCGCCGGTTTCTTTCTCTGTAAGAGAGGTATCTGGATTGCCTTCTATTCAAATGTTAATGTCCGCCCTTGAAGGATACCCATGGTCTACTTACCACCTCTCGCCTCCGCGGCAAAACGATGCTCTCTTTCAGCTGCATATGCAATGCATGATGAATTGCCGCTAGCAACTTGAATATAAGATACTCACACCACCAACCGCCCGCCATGTTCAACACATTCTGTACAACGGTGCCCGCCGCAACCTGCTGAACAATCCACACCCAGCCTCTCTCATACTTCTTCGTGCTGATTCGCGCAAGGCCTTCCCAGAGAGTTGTATCATCTGGATCCCTTTCTTGAGCAGGCACCGAGGCTACCCTGCGCATGTATCCTTGTAGCAGCAAGCGAGCCTCGACTGTATTGAATGGATTGGCCGGATCTGGAGTGTGAACGAATGGTCAAGGAACAGTCAATGCTTGCAATAAATCATGGTTTACCTTTTGTTTCCCATGTGGTGGGAACGGCGTCCAACGACAGATGGAGGTGCAATGTCAGCAAATCCCTAGCAAACTTCCTCCAGGGCTTTGCTCCCGTCCAAAGGTCCGTCGCCAAGTTATAGACAATTGTTGGGTTGTCACGGGCACGCAGGTTCGTGAAGAGGGAGTCCAAGAGCCGCTTGAACTGATCGAAGGTTAGCTCCGGTTTCACCTTGAGGACGTAAAACAACAACTCGGTGGGCTTGTCCCACATGGAGTTCCCTGAAACACATCGCCTTGTCAGCAGGACAGAGGGGATCACCATCCTTTCGAGATCCCACCTTCGGCGATCCAATCCCATTGTTGGACGCTCCAATAATATGGCCAAGGCTTTTGTCCTTCGTGCCATCGTGCCGGTAATCTCGCCTTCGGATCGTATTGACTGTCGGAATATGCATCTTGTCTCTTGAGTGATGCAAGGGCCTCAGATTTCAGCGTCTCCTCGAACTCGTCTTCGAGCCCGGCGACCTCCCCATTGAACCATTGCGCCAGGTCGTCTGGGGGATACACCAGATTCTTGTTCTTCTCGTCGATGTTCCAGCCGGTTTCTGAGGATTTTTTTCAAAAGACGTTCTGAAGGTGAAGCAACACAAATTCACTCACCGAAAAATGAACGGTTCTCTGGGCGGATCGGGTCGGCGTTCAGGAACGCTGCTCCTGAGTTACTGACCTGTTGGTAGGTCATTGTGAGCCAGTCTCGGCACCAACGAATCCTCCATTCGTCAAGAATCCGGACGCTTTCTTGTCCAGGCAGGGACGCCTCTAGTGATAAGCTGAGGAGCTCCTCAACGGCCAGGAGTCTGGCGAGTGTGTGTTGTGCGACCACTGAGCCGGAGTTCTTCCGAAGGATGGCGCACTTCTCCTTCTGAGTCTTCCTACTCGCGTTCTCTTCTTCGGCCGTCCACAGCTCCCACATCTCAGTGTAGAGTACGATGTTGTACGATAATTCAAGCCAGGTCGCTCTGTATCTTGTGGGGAGTGGTATGTACCCAACCTCTTCCTCACCCATGGACACCGCAACGCGGCAAGTCAGGTATGTCTCTTTAGTCTCCGGGTGGACAACGTCGATCTCTTCCGGGACTCCAAACAATACAGGCATCTCTGTCTGGGGGAAGACGCATTCTGCCTGCACCGATGGGATGGCGAAAGACGTGATAGGATGCTGCAGAGGTATGGGACGCTGCTGGAGTGCGGATCCAGCACGGCGTTTCCCACTGCTGGTCGGCAAGGCTGGAAAGACATTAATTCGTTGTGTACTGCATCGGAAGTCACTTGAAAAGCCTTACCTGCAGCGTTGACACGAGACATTGATGAATTTAAGAAGTGAACTTGAGTGGCAAAAGGTTAAAAGGTGGGGATGTCCATCAACTTCGGTCAGCCTATATATCTCCAAAACGCGTGTGTCTGTGTTTGGCACATGGCTCAATCGGATCATTTTCCCGCATCGGAGCACTCTCCTAGCCCCAAATAAGCAGTTTTGACCGACAATGCAGAACAGACATCAGCCCTGACTCCGACAGCACCAAGCTGATAATTCTCGCGATCAATTGTTTTTTTCATTAAACATTGTTTGTAATTACAACATGCGTACTAGCGCCCCAGTAGCAGGCAGTAACAGTCAGAGAGAGACAGAATGAGGGAGGGGGAGACGCAGACAGACGGAGACGGAGAGATGGACGGAGTGAGCGAGAGGGAGAGACAAAGGGAGGGAAGGACATAGGGATGGGGATGGGGACAGACACGGAGACGGAGAGAGGGACGGAATTAGGGAGGGGGAGACGGAAAGATGGACGGGGTAAGGGAGGGGGAGACCAAGACGATGAGACGGAGACAATTCGAGACGGAGTTTGAAAGGGAAAGAGACGGAGGGACGGAAGGATGGGGCTGAGAGGATTGCAACCACGATTAACCGAGCCACCCAGCGATAGGTTCACTGTGTCATCGTCACAGTCATCAATTCCGGCAGCAAGCTCCTCGTTGGGTCGGAGTTGGCCAAGACCAAGTGCTCCAGCCTGGCCAGCAATCCGCCACCGCCGCTTCCTCGATGTTACAGCACAGGCAGCATGCTCCACAGCTCAGCTGACCATAAGCATGCTGTCTGGTCCACTCCATTCTGTCAGCTGACGGACTTCCTCGAGACAAAGTGATGGAATGAGCAAGGAAAAGAGCCAGCCAGAGCGTGTGAGAGATACAGGAAGGAAGGGTTGGTTAGTTGTATAGTCCATGAGTGAAATATAGACGACAACCTTGGGGGGACAAAATTGAATTCAGTCAGTGTGAGGCGGGGTGTTCAGACCCCTGAGTGACATTCTGGTAACTAACTGAAATCAAGCCAAAGTCATCATAAACTCACCAAGCCTTGGAGTTAGTGTTGCTTTCGCAGCACAAAGGGTCATGAGATAATTGAGCCAATGCTGGCAGGGTGTCGTCTGATGAGAATAATGGTATAAGTGTACATGGAATTATGTCAGAACATTAACATTGGCAGATAAACATTCTTAATGCGTTGTTGTACTACGTAGAGTAAGCTCACATTAGTCACATTCAATTCAGTTCAAATGATTCACACTGTTACAATTGACCGAGCGTGAGTCTCCTATCAATCACTCACCAAGGAGTGAGAACAGCTTGACGGCGATCATGAATGCCCCAGAATATGGTTAATTGCTCCGCCCAGTAAAGGGCGAAGGGAGCTAGCCCCGTCACTCCGGCATGTCTTGATGATGGTCAGGACTCAGGTTAGGTATAGCAGCCCCAGCAGCAACTCCGCCCAGGCCAAAAGGCCCAGTACTCCACCCCAGTAAAGGGCGAAGAGAGCACCGCCCCATCAACCACAAATCCAGCATAAGCCAGAATCGCCTCTCTGGAAAGAGAGACGTGCGGAGGATGGTTGGGACTGGAATGGGGCAGCAACTCCACCCAGGCTAGAAAGCCCATTGCTCCGCCCAGTAAAGGGCGAAGGGAGCGCGCCCCATCAAACAACTCCAGCATACGCCAGAATCACCCCTCTGGAAAGAGAGGCGCATGGAGGGTGGTCAAGACTCAGGATAGGCATAGCAGCCCAGCGGCAACTCCACCCAGGCTAAAAGGCCCAGTACTCCGCCCCAGTAAAGGGCGAAGAGAGCACCACCCCATCAACCACAAATCCAGCATAAGCCAGAAACACCTCTCTAGAGAGAGAGGCGCGTGGAGGATGGTTGGGACGGAATGATGGCACAGCAGCCCCAGCAGCAACTCCACCCAGGCCGAAAGGCCCAGTACTCCGCCCCAGTAAAGGGCGAAGGAAGCGCGCCCCATCCACCACAACTCCAGCATAAGCCAGAAGCGCCTCTCTAGAAAGAGAGGCGTGTGGAGGATGGTTGGGACCGCAAAAAATAACCCCCAGACCCCAAAACAAAGGCGGCAGTCCCAACAGGATCATGCACAGCCCAAATAACCCCCAGACCCAACAAAAAATAGGCGGCAGTCCCAACAGGATCATGCACAGCCAGGAAAGATCCCCCACCCCCCAAAAAAGGCAGCAGTCCCCTGAGGAGGACATGCACTGCCAGGGATACCCGCGGCAGTCAACTGAAATGACATGCACTGCAGGGGGAGGAGGGAGGGGGGTGGAGAAAGGGAGATGGCATAAGCCATAGGCGCCTCACTGTAAAGTGAGGCGCGTGAACTGGAAAAAAAAAATGTCAGCGCAACATGCAAAGAGGCGGCTTACCTTGGGCGCAGGTAAGGGACCTGCGCTGGGCCGGAGGTCAAGGACTGTAAGACAACAAAAAAACAATACAAAATGGGAGACTTACCAAAAAAAGGCCCCGCCCCACTCCATCTAGCGACACTCCAGTGGATGCCTCTCCATTGCAGGGAGGCGCGTTGTATGAGATCATGAGGGTGATGGATGGCGTGGATGGTGTGGATGGCGTTTGGATGGCGTGGATGGCGTGTGGATGGCGTGGATGGCGTGTGGATGGCGTGGATGGGTGGATGGAGTGGATGGAGTGGATGGAGTGGATGGAGGAGGACGGATGTAGTGGGAGGACGGATGTAGTGGAAGGAAAGGAACAGACAAACAAAGATTGAAAGTCAACCACGACCAAACAAACAAAAATATAAGAATAACAAATAAACGCGTCGCGTCCCGTCACATGATATCACGTGCTCGTCCAAATATGGTAGCGAACAATGGACTTCGGCCTACACCCATCCACAACGCTTCAATAATCAAGTAATTATTCTACACATGTCTTTTAAAGTATTTAGTGGACGTTACTATAGTTAGGAAAATGTATTTATATGGTAATTTTACCTTGTACAATATAACAAAAATTGTTTAAGATGTGGACAGGACAATGGAACCGCGTGTCGGTCCACACCCTTTCAAACTCCGGTTAGCCGTAACCAGAACGCCTCATGGGTCCACAATTTTCATTGCGCTGGGTTGAATACTAGGTATTGTTGTTTGTTTGTGGACCTCATGCCTTGAAAATAAAACCAGGGTCCACAACTAACTCTGTCCACAACAACGTCCACAACTCCCTCCACACCTTCCTCCACAATCCACATCATCCGCAACATGCCTGCCATGAAGATGACTGCAAAGAAGTCCAATGGAGGGTCGGCCCCCCGCGTACAACTCCCTATTCCGGCTGGTCAGCCATCCACCGCCGCTCCATCGCATGATATGGAAATCTGCGAGGGAACTTTGCACAACGAAGTAAGTGTTTATTTCATGTCATCAAAGTACTAATTAATACAACTTGCGCAGTACTGCATAATCTGCAGGGATGGATCAGTGGAGGCGGGCGCGCTCGTGTGTTGCAACAGCTGCCCGCGCGTTACATGCATGAACTGCATTAACGTCCCTAGCCATTCCCACACAACCATCCTTGCGAAAGACGTCACCTTTAGGTGCATCGTCTGCCATAGGGAGCTCTCTCATCAAAATCCTGCCGGCGCTCCTTACTTTGTGAGTTCTCTCATGACTTCATGCGGTCACTAACCTTTGAATTCGTTTCAGGGATTTTATAGAAACGGCAGGCCGGTCTTAAGCACCTTCCTCCCGATCGTTGCCACCCTGGAGCTGTCCATGCGCGCCCAGATCTCATCAACACCGGTTCTATTTGTCCATCTCTCGCTCGTCAACATCAACAAAATCGGTGGACCGTTTGAGTTGGCGCACCAGTTCTTGGAGCCCTACTTTCCGCAAGGCGGATTAGGATATTGCAACATCGAGTTCGACCTCGCGACAGCGCAGAGCGCAACCAAGTATCGCCGGGAGGTGGACAAAGTCGTCCGGGACTTGTTCAAGCAGCGCAGTTGGGCTCGTCTTGTGATGGCCATAACTAACCACACAGACAGCGACTGCGGCGACCCTTTTACAGGGTATATGGGCGATCAGTATGTCGCCGCAGAAATCGACCAAGTAAGTGTGTTCGCCCTACCTGTATCATAACTGACATCTATTGATTTTTTCAACAGTTCCTTGATCTACTCTTGGCGCCATGGAGTACCATGATCCAGCGCGCAACAGAGAGTTACATGTGGTTCTTTTCTTGCGGCGCTCTTGTCAACAACGCCGTTTCTTTCACTGCCCTCCAACAATCGGTTTCCAAGTAAGTTCTCCCCATCTCACGCATCCATTTGAAACTAACGCACGTTTAAAGACACAAAATCACCGCCAGCATCGCATTTACGGCCCCCAGATTCCAGCCCAACTTCACTGGACTTCTTCTGTTGGCGTTCGCGGAGCAAGTGATCATTGAGAGCTACCACATCGCCCACGCCTTCCCCCACATGCTTGGCCAATCCAACAAGCTTGGCCGACACACGGATATCATCTTGATGATGACTGACACGCTCACCGGTAATCTCAGTGCCGTCAGATTCTTTTGGACCCACATCGACTACCGCCCTTGGGGCTTTCATATGCCCATCCAGTGCCCGGACTGCGGCATTGTGGATGCTTGGCGGTCCGCAACTAAACACAGGGTATACAGATTCGAGTGCAAGAATCGTCGTTGCGGGAAGTTATATACATTTGAGCAGCCGCCTGGCTCCCAGTTACTAATGCCTGGCAAGACTGGTAGTAGCAGCTGGATGTCAATTCCCTGCAATGCTGAGGGTTGAGAAGCGCAGGTCTTTCATTACATATCTCATTGTCTTATGTCGCCTGCAAGCTTTCCTTAGTTTACTTAGCTACATATGTCGGATGTACTGTGTGGCTTGAAATTTCATGACGTTCCAACCCTTGCTGCGCATCTAAGATCAGTTTACAATTGAAGTCTGTCCCTATGCCCTAGAGTTATTTGTGTAGCTCATCACACAATTCGCCACGACAACACATCAGACTTCTTCATTGGAGCGAGAACTGATATGTCATTTACATCCATCGCATCGTTTCAGGCCGAGAAAAAAGAACCAGCTGTATTACATCGTATTACCGTATGCGGATTGGTCGGAAACGCAACGTGTGTTCCTGTTTTCGGATCAAGAAGGGTTTCGACCCTATATAATGTGCCTTTGAAAACTGACGGAACTAGCATTTTCCCCCTATATCAAATACGGTATCAGTCCCTCAACCCCACAATCCATTGCTCCTCTACAGCACACATGGCCCCCAAACGCAACTCGAAAGCCACCAGTGGAGCTCCGACGAAGAAGGCCAAAGCCGGTGGCATCTTGAGTGGTATTTCGCGCTCTGCGCCAGGAGTCGTCAGCATCGGCAGTATGGTGCCGTCCATGAACCAGTTTCGGGCAACCTCGTTCATGCAAGAGGACCCCATCGAGGACGCTGAGAGTACCTTCCCACCTCCTCCTGTTCTTTCCAGAGATTTTTCCACTGCGGGTCCTGCCCCTGCTGCTATCACCACCGCCGCCCTCGTACCACTGACCGGACCTATTCACGTGGGCTCTTTTTGTCACTTTTGCTGTGACGGTTGCAGTCCTCCACGCCAACACGAATGCGTGGAGTGCGGCGCCATCATTTGCGAGCAGTTCCTCGCTCGCAGCAGTGGCTGCATCTTTCTCAACAGCGTAGACGCTAGCAGGAAGACGTTCCTTTGCCCGGTTTGCTCAAGGACTGCGCAGGAGTGGAGGGACAAACCCTTGCCCTACGCCTTCATAGGTTTTGGGAGGAGGAAAAAGGTCAAGATGACCTGGCCGATGGCCATCATCAATCTGAGTCTTGAGTCCATGAAGGACGATTATCTTGCGTCGGCTATTACACTGGAGGCACAAAATCACTATAGATCTAACCCTGCCAATGTGAGCACCGCCGTTGTTTACCTCTTGTGCATCACTGACATGTCCGACGGTGTCAGCTTTATGTGTCCGCCTTGCGCATGCGTGGCGCTGCTCACCTCGTCGAGTCAAGGAAACTTGCGCCAGGATTAGAGTTCTTCCAGCGCAATTTTCGTGCTGGCTTCCCGCCCAACGTCTTCGTCGTCGTCGACACGCATTCCGACGAGTTCAGCGGGATGCTTCAGCACACTGGAGGACACACCGGAGGTACAAACACCACCATCACCGAAATCATGCAGGCATACTTGGGAGAGGACTTTGTGGCCATGATGAGATCCTCGGCCACTAGAGCGCTTGGTGACAAAACCGTTCACAAGACGTTGAATGGGAAGGTCCCTTGGTGCAATCTCACTGCAAGCGCCAGGGGAGGACGGAGGGGACTGTTCATGGTGAGCTGCGGCCCTGCCATAAGGGTGAGCCACCACTTTGATCAGGTCAAGGCGCTGGTGGAGAAGTAAGTCGGTCCCTCCATCCGGTTACCCATCACTAACCAGTCGTCAGTGACACCCTCGACTTTGTTCTTGCATTCGGAGGGTCTGGGACGTTGCCGTCCATGATATCGAACACAGTTCGGTCTTTCATCATGGAAATCGGCGTCTTCGGTCGCACCGACGTCTGGCCTGGTCTTTGCGAACTGCTCGCATCATCCAACGAGTTCTTGGACTACACCACAGCTGTTGTGGTGTATGCCACCACTGTGAACGCTCGCCGTACCATCGAATGTCGTCAGATCACCAAGGACATCACTGGAGTACGTGCCTTTGGGTACGAGTTCAGGGCCTGTGCAACCCCAGGATGTCATCCGTCTGCGGCGGACATGCGCGTCTTCAATAAAAAAGAAAGAGCGCATCTCCGTTGCTTGAAATGCGGATGGAGGTCTGCGTGGGTCAAGACTGACCAAGAGAATGAACACTTTCATTATGTTCACAAGAATGCCGCGCCAACCTTGTTTTGGCATCATTTCCCTCCCTCCACCGGCCTTCAGAACTTTTTCGTCGAGGTCAGCAAGAATATCCCTGGTGCCGCTGCGTCCGCTTCCACCACTGCTCCTGCCACAACATTCAAGGGCCGCAAAGTCGTTGACAGGAAAGGGAAGGGCAAACGCCAGCTAACCGCAGACATCCGTGACGATTCTCAGATGTATGTCTCTGACTCTGAGCCTGACTCTGACGATGATGCGACCATGGAACTTGATTGACCATGATTGTTGACGCTTAGCACTCGAATCCTCGCAATCGTATTACAAGAATGCTATGTATTTCTACTTGTACATGCTCTTGCTCACATGTAAATGAACAACGTTTGAAATGCAATGTTGCGTATTTCCCTGCGTATCCTGTATGTCTACAGGCATAGTACAGCAACGGCTCCCTCGAACAACAGAATGAAAGTTTCAGGATTGAGTACAGCTTGTTTCAGGATAATGTAGAACTCAGACCTTTACTAAGATTGCCATACTGACATAAACGCTTCAGGAGATTCTGAGGTCAACTGACAGTGAATGCTAAACATTTCATATTTCGAACAAAAACAGCATATCCAAGTGAGACACAGTAAAACACAATACGCAGGTGAGAGTATCGTACAAGACCAACAGGCCAGTTGAATGGCGTTGCCATGCAAATCAACCACTACAAGAGTGCACCCTGTATTTTGATAGCATCTGCCCTTGCCTGCGCTGCCGCCGCTCCAATTTCACGGTTGAAGAAGGCCCAAGCATCGTCGAATGGTGATTGTGACCCTGTTCCGGCAAGCCAATGATCCATGGTTCCCAGCAACTCATTAAGGGAGTCATAGCGAGCAGGTGGGAGGCAGGTCTTCGCATCTGCTTCAAATCGTTCTAAGTCCTTAGTCGAGACGAATGTCGTGAGATGTTTGGCAATATTCGACAGGTGAGGGTACTTCTGAAGAACATCCCAATTGCCAGGCGGTGTAGTTAATTCAGCAGAATGCTGAGCTTGAGATGGGGTTGGAGGTGGATTTGGATGCGGGGTGTTTGAACGAGAACCGGTTAACGCGTTCCCAGCAGCGGCGTTGTCGCGCTGACCAGTTGATGCAGCATGGCCTGCATCTGGCTCTGTTGACCGACGCGCGGTCCCAGAATGCACATCATTCTCGCCGTCGGTCATAACCTGGTCGACTGCCGATGGAGGTATCAATACATGAAGAAATCTTGTCATAAAGACACGACAGCCTCACCTGTGTTTCGCCGACTGACCTCCGCATCACTGTCAGCAACTGCCGCCTTGGCAGAAGCAGCGGAGCGGTCATGGTTGTCGTCTTGGTCCATTTCATGGTCCACATCGGATGCGTCTATGAGTGAATTTGTGAACAATCAACGAAGTCCTGGAGGAGAGCAATGACGTAGGACTAACCTTTGGATTTCTTACCGTTGTTCGCACCGCCGTCGGCCCCTGCACCCTGACTAGAAGTGTCCATGTTTACGTCTTCCATGACGGGAGATGCATGTACACACTGTTGTGAGTAAAGACGCCTTGTGCAAACAACAACAGCCTCACCATTATCATTGTCCGCAGGACCGCCGCGTTCTTTCGAGAGAGCAGCCAAACGCGCTTCCTCAATCTTCACTGTATATCCGAGGTATGACGCGTTATAGATGGCAACTTCGAACGCAAATCAATACTCACAATACTCAGACCACCAGCCGCCCGCCATCTCCAATACCTCCAGCACAGGCGTGCCCGAGTCGACCTCAGTAATAATCCTTACCCAGCAATCCTCATGCCTGGCCAAAGAGATTACGTTGAGGCAGGTCTTAAGAGTCGCATCCTCTTGACCGCTGTTTTGAGAACTAGACACACGTTTCCTGCGCAAGTATCCTTCTAGCACCAACCGAGCCTCGACTGTGT